>BMAW01109703.1:436092-543403 GCA_019974015.1 Nephila pilipes | reverse complement strand
CAGCAAGCCAGGATCATAAATTAGACAAAGATATGATTGATGAAAAATTCTTGTGAAAAATGCCCATTTCTAGCTGTAGCTGAGAGATTTACATCAGCTTTGAAACCCAGCCCTCCTTGATTCAATTCTCCTTTTTTAAATACTTATAATAGTTAGTTACATTTCTTGTTCCGTTTTTCTTTTTACATATTTATCGTATTAATTACATCTTCGAAACATGAATATTTTCTAAGTTACTGAAAATGGTATTTTATTACTGAACTGTTTAAATATATATAACCATAAAACATTTCAAGTTGGTGTTCCCTAGAGTCAAAGCTTTTAATGGTACAATACAATGGCGTAAATAGAGAAGACCTTTCATCGGAAAATATAAGTTGTTATATAAAAGTCAATTGCATGGTTCTCCTTCGACATCTAATTTAGCCCTCGTTACTGTTCTTTGGGATTCTATTAGATGTTAATGCATGCGATTTCCTTATGCTTGACGCAATTTTGTAGAAGTGCTGGAAGCCATATGGAAAAGGGTTACGGCAGAATATCGATCCAAATAGACATTGATACAGTTCTTTTAAGAAAGCTAGCCCACACAACTGTGTAACGGCAAACTTAGATATCATTTCTGAACCTCTCAAAGGAAATCGATAGGACAAAAAATGTCTCGAATATAAAATAGAAAAATAGAGCAGTTGCATCGTACATATCATGATATGCTTTCATGATAAAAATTTGAAAATTTAAATACGCAGGGGCTACGTAAAATTACTAACATATGTAAATAGATTAGGCAAATTCTATATAGATATATATACATAGAATTCACATTGACATCATATTACGTAGTACTATTTGAAAGGGTATCAAAAAGTTAAAGAATTTATAATTTATCCTCTGAAAATGGTATTAGTAAATTTTAATATTTTTGCAATTATATAATATAACAAACGAAACATTAACTCAAAGCCGTCTCATGTCATATTTTTATGAGATATGTGAAGGAAGTTTTTCAGTCAGTTGTGATGTGGTTGGTATACGTTGAAAATTTGTGCAATCACTAATGTCACAACGGCAGAAAGCTAACGGTTGAATTTTTAGTATTAAACTGGTACTTAACAATCTTGGGGTCAGAATATGAAACATTTTGATATAAATATTTATTTTTAATTCAAAGATGAAGGTAAAAGTCCCTATGCACTTGTGGATTTTTCTTATCGTTCTTTAATAGTAGTATTTCATTATTCAGAAGGTTATTGTTGATGAAATAATTAAAATATAGGTTGTCATAGAAAATATACCATCGAGGAAAACTTTTTATCACTCGCAAAATCATTATTATAATTATAATAGGAAGATAATCTTAGTAGAATATGCACGTCATATTTGAAGGAGGCAGTGAATATCTTTATCATTCTCTTTCATCAGTAGCATCAGTTTCATATAGCAAATTAACTTACCTAATTTTAAGTATTATAATAAAAGCAACAAAATCGAGGAGTGTGATTCCAATCATATATAGTATTGCATTATATAAATAAATACGAAAAATCGTGCGGAACCTGGACCTAAAGAGTTGAAGTTAGAAAATATACATAGCATATCTCAAATTATAACTTTCAGGATTGGAATTAACTTTTGCATTTCATGCGATGAATTTTTCATCTCCAAGCACAGAAAGTAAGAGCACTGTTTCTGTCAGGGCCATTATCGGTGGTTGTGGCAGTCACTATGTCGCTGCCCCGACTGATTAGGAGGCGACAAAACATAGAGCAAGAACTAAAATACTTGACTCATCACACGAGAAAACTTGATCAGCATATTCCTGCGTGTCAGTATGAGCATAAAGTTCTTTTATCGATAAATACAGGGATCTACATGAATAGTTCGATACTGTCTGTAAAACTAATTCTTTCAGTGCAATCGAATTGGGTTTTGGACGTGATTCTGGAGCACTACAGTGTTTCCCCACACAACTGAAGATTTTATATCAAGCAGTAAGGCCGTAACGCTTAAAGCGTACTTACAATTAAATAATACGAAAAGAACAATATGTTTACACACACACACAATCACCACACACATACATCAACAAACACACACACACACATGTAATATTGACTATAATATATATAGAGAGAGGAGAGAGAAATGAGAAAATATGAATTTTCTGATGTAGTTTAATGTTTAACAAATTTCAAAAAATCAGCATTAAATAAAAATATACATTAGGTAATATACATGAGTTCGTATTTTTATTGTCTACCTAAAATTTAGGGCCCAAATGGTTTCTTGCACCTGAGTCCTTTTAAAGAAGGCCGATTTTGCTGTTTTTGTAGCCAAGATTTGTTTATAAAGCCATTCTCAATGTTTTTATTTTAAATTATATTTTATTTCGAAGGTTGAATATTTTCTCAAGTCCTCTCATGATAAAATAATGGTCTCAATTTATTTTGTTAAACTGTTTTCTTATCAGACAATCTATCATTTATTATTGAAATGATATAAGGCATGATTTTCTTCTTTAAATCCTTACGAAGCAGCTATTTAATGGTACAAAAACTTCTGAAACGTTGTTCGCGGGTGCCCGATCGTACATAAATTGACGTTCTATCTGAAAGGCAATAATTTTATATGCATTTAAATTTTGACATGCCGATCCAAAAGTTATGTGAAAGCTCCTCTCTTCGAACGTTAGGGTTAAAGGTCTTTTTTCTTTAAGAAAGTCAGTGAATCGGGCAACTTTTCCAAATAAGTTGACCTCAAATGTTGCTTCGTCATAAGATCAATCGAATTAGAGACTTAGTAACACGTGTTCCGAGGAAGTCCTTTGTAAATCACTCGTATCGGATCCACGAACTTCTCAGTTTGAGAACAGTCTAGAGTGCATGTAATACAAAGAATCTTTCCGCTAAGATAGGGCTTTGAAGATTTTTCGTCTGTTGGACTATCATTTTCGGATAGATTGAAACATAAAAATAGTTGTGGTTTAACCCCTACCACAATGGCAGAATAACAATTCTCTTCTATTAGGAAGAAAATTCCTAGGTAGCTTTAGCAGTGGGTTGTAAAATAGATATATTTCAAAAATAAAAGCAGCTAATACTTATGTTTAATCTCAAGTAACGAGATTTGTTTTGGAAACTATTTAGTGTAATATGCAACAACTCCAAAAGACGATCTTGCCTTTTAAAATCATCACTTTCTCTGGAGTGACACACACAAAAACAATTTCATTAATGTGATATTTTATAATTAACAATATAAAATATTCATTTTATTCAACGTTTTGCTATACATTTATTTAACATAAACTCCTAAGAATAGTTAGAATAAATGTTACATACCAAAGAATGAATCTGTTTTCATGTTCTAAATCAAATGAAGAGATATCATATTATTTATCAATTTTGATATGTATGCATGTATCTTCATCCATATACCAAGAATTACTACTAAAATTTCAATTGAAATTAGAGATGCAACTTTCTATATGTACTTTGTAGTAACAACTTATTTGAAATGATTAGAATATACATAAAAGTAAGCGTAACCTTAAATCACAACGTAATTGATATGATCCTCTTTGAGAACAGAACGTCAAAACCAAAGGACACTTCCATTTATAAAGCCAAAACTTTTGCACTGTTTTACTAACTTAATTACTTTTATTACGAATCAAAATGAAAACTACGAACAATATGGCAAGCCTTATAATTGAATACCGGCTTCTACCAGAAGCTCGAAGCATTTGAAAACGACGCTGGTATAAACGTGGCTTAATAATTTCAATAAGCCATTTATACTTTTTAAGCCCCATTGAAATTTACTGTTTCAAAGGTTTTTGTGCTGAAGCCACAATGCATTATATTTATTATAATGCTTATAAGCGTTTAGAAATATACTCAAGTTTGAATATCAAAGAAGATTGAGCTTCTATGAAAATGTTGTACACTTTTATAAATTAATTTAAAAGATTCTCTTGAACGCCGAAATTTCATCAAATGTATCCCATGTGATCTTATCATTCCATAACTTATCTGTTGAATTGGTGAGAAACTATGAAATGGTGTAGAGGATAAAGTATGTGTGACCCATTTTACTATTCAAAATTTAATTCCTTAAAACATTTAATAGCCCAAAGAACAAAACCTGCTTGTTCATTTCAATATATTCAATGAAATTACTGTAAAGGCAAAAGTAATTATTGTAATGAAAAATATAACCAATGATACAGTAGACATGGTTGATTTAAAATTCCAGTACACATAGTACTGTTAAGGACAAGTTTCAGGAAATCCTATCGGAAAGCTCTGCAATATAATAATGATGAATCGCCACCTAGTTAATATCGCATCATTGTCCAGGGACAACTGATAAGGCTTTTAATTCCGAAGGATCACCACTAATCCAAGAATTGGAAGAGCTAGCGCATATAGACGTCAAGAACCCCGCCATTGTACAACGTTAAATAGATTCATGAAGAACTACTTGGGTTGTATCTCTATTACCACTGTATTACCTTCAAGCCACCGTGTTACCTAGAGACAGAGATTATACAAGAGCCTCTAGAGAGCATCAACGCATGGTGAGTAATACGAACAATCAAACGAGCAAAGCTTGACGACTATACGGCCTAATGAATCCAATTACAGAAACAGCTCTCATATAGCTACCTCGTCGTCCAGAGATCATTGTCGCCAACAGATAGCACCTTCCATCTGCCGTCGACGCAATACCGAGGGAACCTAAGCCAGTGCCCTTTCTGGAGATTAGGCAGCAACTGGAAAAATACTCAGACGCACATTTCTATCAGCATGGAAGATGACATATGTCACAACAGTAAAATTAACAGTGTAAAGCCCTAGAAGACACAAGTGCCAATTACGCGTCAAATTGAAAAGCTACGTTGTAAGTTGTTTTAATGTTTACTAAAATGCGAAGAAATTTAAAACTGCTTTAAAATGATATAGTCAACCTTAGATTTGCATGTGTAATCAAAGCGACTACCGAATTTTGATTTATCGAGTTTTCTGAGTGCAGCCATTTACGATACTTAGATGGAATTATTTCAGCATAAAATGCCATTATAAAGTATGAAATGAATGGGTGACTCACTGAAATTCACCCAGCGAACAGAATCGAATAAAATAGATTGTCTATTTTCCACTAGACATTATCTAATCAAAGCCTATTGGCGAAGAAAATATGTGCCTGCCCGCAAATCAGCTATATAGAAGCAATACGTAATCAGAACGAAGCATACCGAAAAGGAAAAAAGTAACGTTTAATTAAATTGTTGCTAATGGGAAATATATTGTGCGTCTGAATTAGATAAATCTAAACTAAAGCATTTTTGAAAAGGTAAGCAGATAATTTGTGTCGCTGTAATGAGAGTAAAATGACCAGAAATAGTGAAACAGGTGATAACTTCTTATTAGGTATAACTACTTAGGTAGAAACAATAAAATATGTTTTGTAAATGCATAAGATCTCAAAATTTTACTATCTGAAGACAAATAGTCCGAGACAAGAATATATCCGAGACAAGAATTCATAGAAAAAAAGGAAGGGGGGGATGAGATATAGGTTTACAAAAGAGTCTTTTAAGAACGTTTTAGGCATGATTTTTTACGAATGTCTTTTTGTGCGCCTGATTCGAAATTAGCATAAATATTGAAATCTGTGAATATTTGGAATTGCTCTCAAGTTTGAATTAGTACAGCATGAAAAGCAATAAAATTTAAATACGTGGTAACGAAACAAATGCACTGGCATTCAGGTCACAGATAAAAAGGAAGTGTGATGTACATTTGTGTGATGATAATTTGCTTCCAATAAATAAATATATGGGAAAACACACAATGTTGGATCCCAAAGTACCCGTGTTAGGAATGGGAAGTAATAAAACGGTAATTCACTGCAGTATTATCCACTGATCTTTTTCCTTTTTCTAAGTCCATGAGCATGATGTCTTACATATTCCATGAATTCATTGCCGTAATTCTTCCTTATGCCTTTTTTGAAGAAGATTCATAGGGATCAACCCAACGTTTTGACAGTTACTCGGGTTCCGGTATATAATATGCTGAATACAGGTCTTATTGACTGCGACAAATCGTCACAAAATGATAGCAACTCAAAGCCATATAATAACTGATGGCAGCACGGTATGAAAACACCCACTTGCCGTGGCAATACCTTGTGTTATCAAAAACTGGAGTTTTCAACCTCTCCAACCGCAATATCCAAGAGTTCTTCTTTACCCATCAGACTGAATTTTCCCCTTGGCCTGCTTGTTCTCCCGATCTATCGCCAATTGAAAACGTGTAGTCCATGCTTGTACAACGACTGGTCCAGGATACACCAGATCAACTTTGGCAATATGTGGAAACCGCATGGACTACTGTACTCCAAGGATACATCCAAAGCCTCTTTGATTCTATGCCGAGGCGTGGGGCAGTGGTTATAGCCAGCAATGGCGGCTACACTAACTACTGATTTTGTCATCATCCACACTTCACAAGAGGCTGTAATTTTAATCGTTTGATCTTTGTACAACATGTTATCTGCCAAATAAATTTAGCTGTGATATCTCTGGTCCTTCTGGGTGTTGCATTTTGTGTGACCAGCAGTGTATATATATGTACTAAATTTTTTAAGATTCTGCACTTTTTCTGATTCTCGATTCTCTTAGTTTGAAGAGATTTCTGATGAATCAGATACTGATATTTCAGATTTTGAAAATCACGAGAACAATGATGATGTTAAAATCCTTCATTTGCTCCTCTAGATTTACAATATGATTCCTTATTTGAAGAAGAGACAAATGAAGAAGTACAAATAGTTCCTGAAATTTCCATAGTAGACTCTGCTTTAGAAAGAAACATTTATAGTCCTTCGATTTTTTCAGCTACACCTAAAAGATTTAAAAGGAAAAGAATATGTAGGCTAACAATTACTGATTCATCAACACCTTCACCAAATGATATTTCAATCCCGAAAAGAGAAAATCTTAAAGAGCCTACTTTTAGAAGAGATTAATCCACTTCTTCCCACTCCCTCAATCATAGAGAATAAAATGTATCTACCTGTTTCTTTGCATGCAAGAAGATCGGCAATGTTTCAAATTATTTCATGAATTATGAAAAATATGCAATAAATATGACATTCTATTTTGTTTTTGAAGCTTCAACCTGGTTTTAATGTAGCTTATATGCATTATAATATATAAACTAAAACGATGTTCATTAATCTTGATAAATGAGAATAGATAGTTATCTGTAAACTTACAATGATGTCTGTCAATGCAGCAGGTGCGTTATTTTTATACTTATAGGACTCAACTTTGACCATATTATATCCAGATCACGAGTCGCCGTTTGTGGGGTAAAACCAAGTTGTGAATTCAAATCTGCTGAAGGCTTATCTTATGAAGAAAGATTGCCTATACAACTTGCTGTAAGAACGATAATTTTCTTGAGTTATTTCTGATAGCCAAGCCATAATATCGTTGCAATTTGTTTATAACTACGGCCGCCAGCAGATTTTTTTGTATTATAGCTTTGGACCTGTCGATTTGAATTTTAAGGCTCACAATAGTATCCCCGTCCTCTTCTTCATATGGGCGATACATTTCAGCTTTTCAACATTGACATCTTCTTAAAGAATGGAGTTTAGAAAGTATTTGTACGATTTAGAATGTCTCCCAAATACTGCGCATATCGTCGCTTGTGTAAGACTCAGAGTGGTTGAAGATACGAAGCACACCTCACACATTCAAGTTTCATTTTCCGCAAGTACAACTCCTCTGCAAGTTCCATTCAAAAGTAATTTGTTGAACAATTCTTATTTATATTACCATTCATGAAATAACGCGAATACCTGGAAAATACTTCGGCAACAACAATTTTCCACCCATCGAAATTAATTGTTGTCACGACAACATTTAAAGAAACATGTCCCCCTTTCTTGACATTTGACATCAAAAGACACGCGTCATTTAGGTTTACTCTACTATTTGACATTTTTTTCTGTATAAATTTTTGCCATAGAGACTATTGTGACTTTTTTATAGCATTTTTCAAAGCAGGGTACAGTTCATAAAACCACTTTAGAGGGGAGTCATATTTATCAATGTGTAAAACTTTTTCGCTGATACATGTTCTTTGAAAATCGATTGATCTCTTAACATATGTCAGATCTCACAGCATATGTAAAATTCATATTAACTTCATACACTTTAGTGTCTTTTTGAATAGCTTAAGTCTTAGTAACACTAGTATTTAGAATTTGTTGTTTAAAATCATAACTGTCACAGCATATTAACAATTATGAAGCCACACCTTGCATTTGACGATATATTTGATTAAAGTTAAAGAAGGTTAATATGGATACCTGATTTTTGTTATTTTATACAAAACACACATTGCTTTAAGAAACTGGAAAACATAGGAGTGTCAGTTATTTCACTAAAGTTTTCATAATATTTAAATAGAGCATCATACATTTTAGCACTCTGACCTAATTTTGATTTAGGTTCTGAATTGTTGATGTTCAAAGCTTCTAATTCTTTTTTTTTCTGTAGGTTCTCTTCTTCGAAAGAACCCTTACTATATTTATAAGTTCCTCAAAACTTTCTTTTTTCAAATTTTCGAGTGTTAAACCGAGACATAATAATGAAAAAGAAATATTAAAGATAGAAGAAGCAGTTTGAATTTAGCGAGAAAAAAATAACATACGTGATGAGAATTTTTGTAAACTACTATTTCTATTTACATCAATTATTTGCTCAAGAAGTTATCCATCGAAGTAAATTTTTAATAAACTTAAAATCATTTGTTACGGCTGGGAAGAGAGCCGGGTTTTATAATTTTGGTTTCAAAAGGGTGTGGCGATCAACTGTTTCGGTTCTTGACAAATGTAAATAACTTTTTAAGAAATTATTTAAAATACTTTTATCTAGAACAAGAATTTAAATTGGATTAGAAAAGGAAAGAGTTGTATTTCTTGTCTAAAAACATTAAAAAATTGAATTATGAACTGTTTTTCATGAAGGGATCCTTTTAAAGGGTAAGAACTCAACAAAGATTATTATTGAAGGCTAGTTGATAAACTTAATACATGAAAAGAAATACAACTCAATGCTATTCGCGAATCTTTGATTGGAAGAGAAAAAAATTCAATAAACTTTACTGTTGAGTTCCAAACGTTCATTTCAACTATAACATAGAACTGATGTCCTATAAATAGATTTAACTTCATCCACTTTTCGAGATTTCCGATAGGTTCTCCATTGGCACATCGTTTCCTTCCATATCGAACGAATCCGATTAAGAGGCCTTTTCTTCAGATCTTTCATCAGCCTTTGTTATCCGGAAGAGATCTGTCGCAAGAGATGTAGGTTAGTGATATTATGTCAAAATATTTTATTATGGATGTCTCCTGTATCTCATATATATCCGTATTATTTACCATCAAATATTATTGATGAAAGAATAGCGAAAAGATTATTTATATTCTATGAGTTCCTATTTTATTTTAAAAAAAAAAAACATTAGCACAAAAGAAATTCTGCATTGAATCAGGCAATTTTTGGTAACAGAAAGAACTTTAAAAATATAATAGTGCATATCACTAACTTTTATGTTAGTGAAAAATTGGTTTTTTGAAATAAGAATATGAAGCACTTACATGCAAGGTGAACTTGTATAAATTGTGCAACTTAGAAAGACTAACCATCGTGAGAGAACATAATGACATATTATTGCAGCATTGGATCTTAATGGGAGCTTGTCAAAGTGTGGTTAGGTTCCTGTTTACATTAAAGAACTGTTGTATAGCAAAGTTGTTATTCCTTAAATATGTCGAAACTAAAAGTCCTGTGGATGGAAAGGATGGAAAGTCCTGTGGATGGAAAGTTTAGCTCCAAAACTTAGCGGGATTTTGAAAAATACTAAAATGACGTCTTTTTACGGAGTAGCACACACGCAAGAAATCTTTGTTTACTGGAGGACCTCGCTACATGCATGAACCAACTCAAGAGACTATAATATACGTAAGACGTTTTGGACATCCCGACTTGCACGATTTTTTTAAGGATTGCAGTCACTTGCAATCCTAAATAGTCAGAAATCAATGTCTTGTCTATGTCTTGACTATGATTCAATCAAGTAATATGTCTTGAGGCAAGGAAAAAAAAATCTTATGATAGACACGATGTCATTACGAGGGTATTTCACTTGAAAGTTAAGCACTTGATGTATTTTCTGACAAAAGGCTGCATTTTTGGCATTACTAGGTGTAACATGTATACAGTGGAATGAATTTTATCCATATTATATATATATATGGGTGACTTTTCACTAATTTGTTTTATTTTTCTCATATGTTTGAAAGTCGAGGATAACCATTATTACGATCAATTTCTTAAAATTTTAAATCTAGATTATCATTAACGTTTTAAAAATTGAAAATTTTCTTGATATCTTACATATAGATTTAAAAATATTATATTATCGTCTCTCCAGCAAAGCGGGTGGGTATCAGCTAGTACTTTGATAATTAGCTGGCAAAATCGACCCCTCCCATAGCTTTGACTTTGACCCAAAGTCAAAAATTTGCGACTCCTCCAAATAGAAGCTGGCCTCCAGCTTTTCTGGAATTTGCAAACCTTCAGCAATTATATTTCATACTTTTCCTTAACAATTAATTACACAAAATAGGGAACAAAGAAGTTTCGAAACTTTTCAATAATCTACATGGAGCAAAATATGTAATCAACTTTTTGGAAACTTATAGGAATGATAAAAATATTGTTATAAAGCAATATAAAATGTAAATAAGCATATATAGAAAATATAAGTAACACAAGATAATAACAATACATGAAAAGAAAATAACATACCATAAAATTAAATCAAACGAGTTTCACCTAATAATATCTATCTACATATGATATTTAAGAGATGTTAATAGAAATTTTTTTATCATATCAATGGAGGTCATTGTAGAGTTCGATCCTTCATGATGACCTACTTTTTGTACTACGTATGCATCGTGAGGGTTGATTTTGGTGATTTTATTAGATCGTAAGAATTTCGGTCTTAGTTTTAGTCAAACCCAAATTGAATTCCTTGGATCGCTGCCTGATCACCTTTTTTGTATTCCGGACCTTTTTTTCTTTTCTTCTTGTAGGTTCTCCGATTTTCGGATTTTATTTCTTCCATGTGCTTGGGATCTTTTCTTTGTATTTCTGTTCTTCTATATTTGTAAATGTGTAAGACTAGACCTTTAGACAATACTTTATTTAACTTCTCGAATGATTCCTTCTGTTGTGTTTCAAAAATAAACGGATCTTCTTTCCTTGTGAGGTCGCTTAACGGTTTCGCAATTTTCGAGTAATATTTGATGTATTTTCGAAAAATCCTGTTAATCCTAGAAAATTTTGTACTTTCTTTACGGTCGTTGGTTCTGGAAACTTTTCTGTAGTTTGTAGTTTTCATCATCTTCGTGTTTTTTTTATCTCTGGATATCCTATGTGATTCAATTCTACTTTTTCCGCTAGTATCTGCATCAGGAATGCTTGATTTTAATATTTCACAAATTTTACACCATTCTTCGTGAAGTTGACTGATGCTCGTTCTAAAATATCTGAGCCTTTGACTCCTTCAAACTTCAGTTTCGTTGTAGGTACCACCTGCCAAGTTAATGTATAGTTTTCTCCATCTATCTGAAATTCTTGTTCAAAGGATCCCATCGTGGTGATTTGAGCTTCACCTAAGCAGTTTAGAGAATTTCATTTTTCGCTAGCTTCGTTGGATCGATGATTCTTCTACTGGTATTTTCTCGTAGTAGGCTAACGGTACTTCCAGTTTCAATAAGCGCGGTAAATTTCTCTTTTCCAAACTGTATTTCCTTGGTGCATAGATTTTCTTGACTGATAGTGCACATGTTGCCGTAGGCATGCTTATTTCTCTGGTGAAATTCGTTGTTCTCTTTAGCTATCTTGTATTTGGCTATTTCACTGAATCGTTGAATATTTTTAACCTTGAGTAATTCGTTTGAACGTGATTAGAAACATTTGAACTTGAATATCTTTCTCCTCCGTGAATTCGATTTTGGTTCCATCAATTTGAGTTCTCATGATTGCCTTCATAACTTCCGTGATAGGCGAATTGAGCTTCGTGATGTCGATTGTAACTCGTGGTCGCTGCAACTTTTCTACTTGATCTGTTCTACTCAAATTTTCGTGGCGATTCAAATTGTCGACATTTTTCTGGAGCTTTGAAATCTTGTTTGTCTCTAAGATACGTATTAACTGGCTTTTGACTTAATGTTCTCTTGACATCTTCATATTCTTCTAATTTTTCAGCTAATTCGGTTGGCAAATTTATCGTTGTCCATTCGTCTAGAAAATGTTGCTTAAAGTCGGTAAGAGCTCTACGTTTCTTTTGATCTGAGATGATCAGTTCGATTTTTAACCCTGATGTCCACCCGTCGAAATATGTTGCAAGTTCGTGATAAAAATCGGTCCAAGTGTGGCTATAAACTTTGTGATGCGTGGTAAATAACTGGCAAAACTTTTCCGGCGTTAGCTTAAATCTTTTAAGTAGAAGTTCTTTTACGTGGTCGTAGTTGTTTGCTATCTCCTCTAGTTCAGGTGCGATGATGTGAGAAATTTCGGAAGGTAAGAGTCCTAAAAGATATGAAACCCAATATTCTTTTGAAATTGTTAATAATTGCACTTGACATTCGAATAAGACTAAATATAAGCTAATATCTATTTTAACTTCATATTTATGGAGAAATTTGGATATTTGCTTGCGTAGTAATCTGCTATTGTCAATTTCGTGGACCGTTGTGTGTAATTTGAGTTGAGTTTGTAATTTTAATCGCTCTAGCTCAATTTCATGTTTATCTTGACGTCGTTTTGCTTCTATAGCAAGGGTTTCTTGACGTAAAATTTCTTCATATTCTTGTTTCTCTTCTTTTCCGGCAGAATCTTCAAGGGGCATATTTTCTTCTAATTCTTCAATTCTTCCTTTCGTTTAGTCTCCTCAAGAGTTTCAAGGCACAATGTTTCTTTTTTTTTCTTTTCGCTGTTCTATTATACTCGTAAAGATATTGTTGGTGAATTCCGCATCATAATCTGTATCTTTAATGATTAAATCTTTAAGTTTCTTAACTATCAGATCGTGAAAGAATATAAAGTAATTCATTTAGAAAAGATAATAACTAAAAAAAAAAAGATATAGAGTGGAACAATCAGAGAATTAAAAATAATAAAATCATCTATTTTGAACACTTTCAATTTGCTTAATTTAGAATTCACTAATCTGTGAAACCCAATTTATTTTTTTACAAAGTAATAAGTTACCATTAATTGAGACTCACTGAGACAAAACAACGGACATTGTTTAGGCGAAACACTGGAATTACTTCATGTGAAAGTCAGAATGTTTACGATCTCTGAAAGAGGAAGTCTAATTACTTATGCATTTATTCAATTCTCGTGTGAGAACGCTGGCTGATTTAAGATACCATCGCCTATCCGTTCACAGACAAACACAATAATAAAAAAGGACACTCCTAAATTTTGAATTCAAGTATCACAATTTGTAAAAATTTATGTAAAAAATGCACCTAGAAAATAATGCGTTTAATTTACTTTTGCTTCATAGATTTCTTTTTATAATTTAAAAACATGAAATCATAGCACTTCATTTATATTTCACGGATTGTGCGAAAATAAATGTCTTTTTTAGTACTTGAATTTTGTTGACGTGACATCCACAGATTTATCTGTTTTGAGTACACTAAAACACGCTGGATTTTCTTTTTCACTTAATGTTCTTTCAGGGGTTGACGTACTGTTTTAGAGCATAAATTAAACATAATTTAGATTATCACGCTGACGGTATTCTCGGAATGGTTGAGTGGAAGAACAAAATGATGATCACAAACACGAACAAGCAATTAATGCATGTTGATGATGATGTCCTTTCCGTCGTCACAGAAAACTGGTAGTGGATCCTGGATGGCTGTTTTTATTTGTAGATTGGACATACTTGTTGTCGCAGAAAACTACTAGTGGATTCTGGATGACTATTTTACTAGTAGATAAGACAAACTCGTCGTGCAGAAATACTATAGTAGTGAATGTGGATGAGGGTCACATTTTCTCAGTAGTAGGTCTATCGTCGCAAGAAACTGGCAATTCTTACTGTAGAGGCGTATGTCCACATTAGCATCTGGGAAATTTTCTTGATCTCTGGGCGAGCATCTAATTTTTTCATGTAGTCATCTCTGGAATCTCCTATTAATATTGTATGCATCCCGAACCGAATGCTTATACATTTTGTAGGGGGTATCCGTCTTGACAAAATACCTCCTAGTTCTTCGGTGTCTATGATGAAAGATCGCTATCGGCCTTTACCAGTTCAATGATGACATTTCATATTGTTTTACCTTGTTTATTAGAAGGAGAGATAAAGTAAAAGCTGCTATGTACAAGTTGACATTTTAAAAAACTAATTCCCTCGAGGCTATCCAAATTTATCGTGTATCGGCGATGGGCGTTAGAACTCGCCCTGACGTTCGGAGTTCAGCTACATCGGGAGAAGGTGAGAAGAGCAGAGGAGAAGAGAGTGCCAGAGCTAAACATTTCTCAGTTTTGTTCACGAACAGGGAGCGCTGCGTGAGCTATCACATGACCCTGATTTGTGGTGCCATCTATTGAGTAACTGAGTAACTGGTTTTATATATTTGAAAATACAGCTAATACTTTAATAAATAGCAGGAAAATCCTACACACACACACACGCACGCACGCACGCACACACACACACACATATATATATATATATATATATATATATATATATATATATATATATATATATATGGGAGAGAGAGAGAGATAGAGAAATAATAAAAATATACTTAACTTTAAATCATATTTAGAAAATAAGGTAGTATCCACGGTTGTGCGATTTCATAAAGTCAATGTTCAGGATCTTCACTAAAAAAGTTCAGTAACTAAAACTTCTCTAAATTCCTTGGAATCCTCTGTTTTCATAACCAAATTGAAATTACCTGCAAAGATTAATATATGTTCGTCCCATATAAATAAATGGAAAAAGAAACTAAAGCGTATCTACATCCATGACGGTATTGTCAAAAAGCAATCATGGTCAAAACTTCAGTGTGGAACCTTACATCGGAAAAATCATTATACTGGTTTACCGTGCGTAATCAAACCAAGGTAGAATAAATGTGGTCAAAGACACATTGCACTCCTCATCTCTTCAAAATAATATTCCTAAATGTTATAGGAAAAATCTTTGTTAAAATAGTGTAACTTATTTAAAAAAAATTATCGGTTTACAGATTAATCAATTTTACAGATTAATCGCATGCCAGTAATTCTAGCATAAGGATTTTTGTTAATTATCTTTAATATTTGTTGAATAAATGATCGTATTCGAATGAATTGAAAACGTAAAAGGTATTTAGAATCCATTTCTTCAATTATTAGTGGACATGGTAGCCCAATGGTCATGATCGCAGACTCACAGTCTGCGTAGTTTTCATCAAGTCGTAGGTTCAAGTAATGATGCCACAAGAGACCAACCGTGTAAAGGGGTTGATGTTCATTAAATCTGTTGAGGTCCCAAATCCTCCCATTGGCGTGGTATGGCATTCTGGAACGGGAAGTGCGAGCTCAGATATCATCCTCGTCACTTGACCATGGTTCAAAATTACGAGGTCCGTCGCCAATAGCTCTAGTGTTGCTTCTCAGTGGGACATTTGTAAGCTACCCTACCACATATCTTAATTTCTTCATTTAATTTCAATTTCTTAATTCATTTTCAAAAAAATTTGGATTCTATTACAAGAATTTCTGACTTTAATGATTTTACTGATTATTATAATAACCTCATCATAATTTATAGTTCTTTTTGAATAATTATAGTAATGTTATCAGTTTTATCTAGTCGCGGAAAAAATACCAACGTTATTAAGGGTATTTTGTTTTGAAAGAATTGTACATTAAAATTTACAAAATCAGTAAAAAGAATATAGAAATTTTAGTATTTATGACGAATCAAATAAGGCGTTGCAATACGCATGCCTGCATTCCCCCGAAAATAAAAACACCAGTCGTGAAAGCCACGTGGTCGTAATCACGAACTCTGGGTCAAAGTTGTTCCCATCAAGTACGCCGCTTCTGCCATGTAGTAAAGCTCGCTATCGGGAAGTCCTTACAGTAGGAGGATGTGAAAGTAGGAGATGCCAGGTCGTAACGTAGTCCGTGATATAAAATGACGGTATCAATCTCAATAGCCTGTCTGTTTATGAACGCCGAAATAAGAAGCAACAGGATAGCTATTGGCGCCGGACCTCAAAAATTTGAATCTCAGTCAGGTGAAGAGGACGACATCTGAGCTGCCATCCCCAATTCCAAACTTTCACACCACGTCAACAAAAGTACTTAGAGACCCGAAAGATTTAAAGTGCATCAACTCCACTTCACGGCGGGTCTTGAGTGTCATCAGAGCTCGAACCCTTGAACTCGATGAAAGTCGCCGACCGTTAGCGAGCGTCCATGGCCACAATGCTATTGCGACTCACACATCTATCTCTCTTGCTTTTTAGTGCGACATTGATAACAATTAACTATTGTAATTCAATCCACAAACATTATGTTAAATACGCTGCTGGATAAATTGACCTTTTTCAGACGACACACATTGACGCTATGTAACGAACTTCTTTAGGTTTAAAATTTTAAAATCACGTAACACCAAAAAAGTATTTGCTACTTTAACGGTGCTGGAAAACGGCTACAAATACATAATTGTGCCTGTATCTACCTTTAATTAATAGAAAATTATTAATTATATGTATAGATACAGGAATATCTTAATAAAAACGATATCTTATGACGATATGATCGTCACTGCAAAGTTTGAAATTATTAGAATATATTTTCCAATGCTAGTTTAATGCGAGGTAGACCGGATTATATGAGATTATGGAGAAAAAATGAATTTACTGTCAAGTCAGTTATAAAATAAATTTATTTCGATTTTAACTTGATTTATTTCTTTTTATGGCCATTTTTATAATTTCTGCTGGAAAAAAAGCATCCACTGCCATATTTCCAATAATGTTTTAGAAAAATAACTACTATGTTTTCTTTTTTCGGCATGTTAGTATTAGTTTATCACAATATTATTACATTTCTATGCAATAGATTATGTATTACCATAATTAATTTTTGAACACGAAAATTCCAGATACATAAACTTACCCACGGTTTTAAAGTTGCTGTTAACGACATTGATAAATAGATTGATTTATACTATTTATATGATCTCAAAAAGGCAAAATTTATTAACAGAATAAATTATGCTTAAAAATAAGATTTATATATTATTATGATAAAAAAAATTCTGTAAATATAGAGGCAGCTTCTGTTTTTCTCTAAGTTATTGACTGTAACGTTCTCCCACTTTTCTGCAGCAGGAGTGACATGGTTATTTAAGGGGGTCACTTGACGCAGCCTTTTCCCTATCTCTGTAATGTTAAAAATGACCAATTTTAAGGAACATTTTTAAAAAATTGACAGCTTGTAGAGTTACCAATTTTTTTTTTGTTCATTTATTGAATAGTTATTATTATTTTAATGAGAGCTTTTTTTGAAATTTTGATTAGTTTTTTTTTAAAAAATTATTATGTGTTTTAACACGTGAAAAGTTAAAAAACAAAGAAAATTTGTGTACATTTCAACCTCTAAATTTTTTTTAAATTTTTTTTTTGACAAAAGCTCTCATTAAAATATTCCTTTATGTACTAGTAATACATGCACCAAATTTCAAAGCTATAATATGAGTAGGGTTTTCAAAAATGTTCCTTTTGTGTTGAAATTTACAGTTTTGAGATAATGCAATTTAAAGTACAAACTTACCATTCACTAATAGATATCAACATCAAAGCTTGAATTGCTTGGGTAATCTGCTAGACCATCTTCTTGTCTACATTTTAATAGTCTGTTTTTAATTCTAGCTTTATTGGTTCTTTGTAAAACTGCCTTTTTTGCTTTCTTTATGTGAACACGATCTACTTCTTGTAATGTTCGACATGTATAAAATCCAGGTTGAACATTTAATAAACTTAAAACTTTTAATTTTGTAATAAATCCTTGATTAAATAGAGATATTGCTTCATACTTTCCAGCTTTTAATGTTCCTAATTCTACATATACATTTATTGAGATTATGTACCAGATGATGCTATTTAAATTTGAATTTTGCCATGTAGGCATTTAGAAAGTAGTTCAGGACATAAAAAATATCTAACTATTGCTTAATACAATTTATAATAACATCAGGTAAGTTATGTTTGTGTTTGTATTGTTTTCCTTTAATTATGGACCTGTTATATGCACACCACTTGTCGTCACCAGTGGGGCAAAGACTGAAATACTGAGTATATCGCAGCTCTTGCAATGACTCTGAGTGATTGAAGATCCAGAGTGCCCCTTCAACTTCCAGTTCTCCACTATTTCCAAAGTAATTTGCGAAATACTTCTCTCTGTGTGCATTTCCATTCCTCAAATTGCACGAATATCTGGAAAATACTTCGGCATCAACAATCTTTCCAGTTTCGACACTAACTGTTGTCACGACACCATTTAGTGAATCAAGCCCTCCTTTTGCCAGGTGCCATCAATAGCCCAAGTACATTTGGACTTCCATCATTTTTAAATATTATATGTTAGCAGCTATTACCATAGAAGCTTTTGCGACTTCCTCTGTCGCATCATTTAATGTGTGGGATAACTAATAAAAGCGCTTAGTAATGAGAGGTGAATTCATCACTCCGCAAAACCATTTCGCAGCAGCATACTCTTTCCCAATTGATCTCATAGCATATCAAAGTCTCGTATTAACTTCATGCACATTAGTATATCATTTATTAGTTACACTCAGAGTGACTCTAATATTCAGGACTGGTTGTTCGAAACCACAACTGACACAACATATAAATAGTTCTGTAGCCAAACCTTGGATTTGACGACCAAGATTAATATGGATACCATGTTTTTTATATTTTATGCATAACATACATAATTTTAAGCAATAAGAAAACAGAGAAATGTCAATTATTTCCTTAAATTGATCAGAAGAATTTAAAAAAAGCTTCATACTCACCAGCATACTTACTTAACGTTGATACTTACCATAACAGCATACTTACCATATTTATAAACATTTTGTTTATATGAAACTTATATAACTTCAAAAGAACTTGTATTTAATATAATAACATCTCTCTCAAACTTCTATTTCTTAAATGTTTGAGCATTAAACCGAGACATAATGAAAAATATAAATGAAAAAAGTTTTCGAAAAGAACAGATTGTCTACATTAGGCGAGTCTAAAATAGCACGTTGCATTCGATAACAAACGTTGAAATGTAAACAAACTGCTATTACTATTCACTTCAATTCTTTATTCAACAAGTTGCTGATCGATGAAAATTGTTTTCGTGAATTTAAAATAATTTGATAAGGCTGGAAAGAAGCATGTATAATAAGTTTTGGTTTAAAAGTGGGCGTGGCATTCAGCTGTTTTGGGTCTTGACACATGTAAACAACTTTTTTAAAAAATATTTAAAATACTTCTAATTTAGCTAGAACAAAAATTTAAATTGCAATTGACGCAAAAAGATTTGAAGTTTCTTTTTCAAAAAAAAATTGAAAAATCGATTTTTTGACTGATTTGCGTGAAGTGACCCCCTTAACCCCTTGAATGGGGAGTGCGCCTTTAGACGGGTTTTGTAGATTAAAGAAATTAAGCATTCATGGCACTCCAAATGAAGCTCTTACAAATAAACAAAAGATTATTTTAACATTAAACTGGAACATAAGTTGATAAAAAACCACCCGAATATCTATCTTAGAGTTGAACTTCATTTAAATAATATTAACTTAATATTACGGAAATGAGTTGATATGATGTAACTTCTTGAACCAATGTGCAGGGTGATTATAAATAGTTGCACAATTAAAATCACTAAAAGAGTTGCACTTTCGAAACGCTGTGAAAAAGAATCTCAGGCCAGAATGACCCGACATTTCATGTAAATGTGCAGCGGGATATAGTTTTGCAAAAATAAAATAAAATAAAAATATTTCTAAAGTGAACCGATAGATAGCGAGATACTAGTGATAAGAGGCTAAAAACTAATCCTGTAATTAATATGCGAATTAAAAGACATGACATGCTCACAACATATTACATGAGTGATAAAAATACTGGGGATATGTATTTCCTGTTATTTTTCGTCTGAAAAGGAAGTCATGATTGTATCATTGAACGATCGGTTCTAAGAATAATGACTGAGCGGCAATTGCATTAAAGAATTTCCGGATATTAAAGGATTTAAAATGTGGTCCAATGACTGCCCTCAGTCTGAAGAAATTGGTTGATAAATTCAAAGCGACGGGTTCATTTGACGTAAAATGTGACAGAAGGAAGAAATCAATTACTTCGACGTAAATGGAGGATGTGGATACAGCATTGTGTGAAGGAAGAACAATGCTTTGGGAACGTGTAATGCACGAAAAATTTCCGGAACTTTCGACATGCCTGTCAGCATTGTTTGTCAAATTTTACGAAATATTCTGCAAAACTATTCATTTAAAATTACGCTTGCTCAGGGTTTGGTTCCAGCTAACTTAAAACGAAAATTTTTCGCCCTCACTTTCTTGTTCGAATGACAGTGGATAATGCATACTCATGGAACATTTTCTGGATAAACGAAGTCCATTTCCATCTCCAAGGTTCTGTCAATATTAAAAATCGCAGAATATGGGCAAGAAATAATCCGTTTCAAATGTGCAACCATTGATTCTTCATTCTCAAAAAGTCACTGTGTGGTACGGGTTTACAACAGCATTTATAGTCGGCCTTTCTTTTTCTAGGAGATTGGTCCTTCTTGTTCTGACATCTATATTTAACGGGACACGCTGTGAGTCTCTTTTACACAACCAGCTCATGCCAACACAGCTAAAGCCCAGTTGTTTGGATAGCAAAATATTTACGCAAGATGGCACTCATCCGCTCATTTCAAATCCAGTGAAGCAACTTTTCAACATGCATTTTGGAAGTGACAGAATTTCAGTCTCCATTCCCCAACAAACCGTATGTCTCTATTACCTGACCTGAACTATTGCGACTTCTGGCTGTGGAAAACATGTACGGGGCTCCAACTGCGAGATTAAATGACTGAAAACAGAATTCCGCTACAAATTCACAATATCACAACTAATACATAACAATCTGTTGTGGAAAATATTGTTTTACGCTTTCAACTTGTGGCAGTAAACAGAGGACAGCATATTGAACATTTCTGAAGCAAGTCGTAGCATCTTATTAGCGATTCCCTTTTCTTCATCACTTTTTTGCATTTACTTCGGGTTTTCGTCTAAGGACAGTTAAAAATCGATTTTTTTTCAATCCGCATTGGCACCACCTTTAGTAGTGGATAGACTTTGAACAAAGAAGGTCACAACAACATATTCCGTATTTTAATTAGCGTATTATGACTAGTGTAGCACCCTCTATTGGTCTACTTATGAACTATTTTGGTTCACAAACAAATTATCATTGCTTCACGTATACTTAGATGAAATATCAAGTCATTTTGACCAGTGATTATTTTTTACAGTCGCTTGAAAATGAAACTTTAATATTATTTTCAGAAATTTTTTTCTTTTATTGTCATGAGAGCAATTTTAACCAATGATGTCCAATATTTAAAGATTATTTATTTTTTCACATCCAGCTTTACATCAACACAAGGGCAATTGGATCTCTTGAATTTGATCTACAAATAAGTGACAAAGACGTACTGGCTCCCTACTCTCCTACCATCCACACCACGACAATGCGAGCAAATTCCCCCATGATAGATTTAACGAGTATCAGCCTTAATATACGTCGAGCTTTAAGTAGCATCAAGACTTGAGCCCCCTACATGATTGAAACAACACCATAAACCAGCTCGCAGTCGTCATAACTAGATTACCCCGGTTTACGAAAGCTAATAATAAATCTTCTAATGGGATGATTGGAATATATTGTGTGAACAATTTTGATTATTTTACGTTTTTTCAAAAATTATTCCAAATTTCGATGGGAAAGTTTAACAAGAAATACATTTCATATATTTTTGAATCTAATAATGATATTTTCCTTACAACAAGGACTTAAGCTTTTACATTTTAATAAAGCGGGATATTTTCACACTCATCATAAATATTTTTTTTGAATCCTTTTTTTCCTGGAATGAGAAATGTTTGGGGAGAGGGTCACAAGAGTAGTTAAACTGTGCTCTATTGTACCACATCAGTCACGCTCACACTCACAAGAAACGGTCTGCCAGTAGAAAATTAATCCTCAGGGATTGCTTTCCAAGACGTAAAGAGTATGGAAACTGCGTATATTTAAGCATCTAGATGTAATTTGATTCAACAATACAAGTGGTCTAACAGTGCTTTACCCTAGAAAAACTAGGACGAGACATTATAAAAGATTTTATTGTTGCCAAAGTTTTTTGTTGCTGAAAACAGACATAGAGTGTTGTTTTCTCTCTTAATTTACTTTATTTCAGTTCAGTTTCGGTACCAGTTTTGTAGCAAGTCTTTATTTACTCGTACTATTTGTCCACGTTAAGAGATTGTAAACCACGTTACAAAAACTGTATCTGTGATTTTCTTTAATCACTCACATTTTATCTTGAAAAGAAAGAAATTCTAATACAAAAATATAATTCATAATATGGTAAAAATGATTGTTATAGACACAGATGAAGGGAAAAAAAGTTTTATTTCTTTTGTTAAAATAGTGGTGTGGTAGCCTAATAGTCATGGTTGTGACTATTAGGCTACCACACCTACGTTTTCGTTCTGTCGTGGGTTGAAGCCCTTAAGCCCCAAAAGACCCACCGTGGGGGGCATATGCACGTTAAATTTATGAAGGCTCAAAGTCCTCCTATTGGCGTGGTATGGAAGTTAAGAGAGGAAGGTGCCAACTCAGTTGTCGTCCTCTTCATATGACAGAAGTTCAGAATTATGAGGTTCGTCGCCAGTAGTCCTTCCAACACTGACTTAAGGCATTATTTCTCTTGCTTCTATTCGCATACATGGCTGATCAAATAAATATATTGCAAATGAATGTTAATCACTTGCGGGGTATGCATCTCTAGGCATTTGTGGTCGCTTCGAACTCGGATCCGACACCTTCTACTGATCTAAGAACCTTACTTTAATAATCCTTTAAGCTCTCCCGTTGGTTCAACTAAATATTTCTGTTTTAAAACTAAATACCTCACTGTTTGTTTTAACAAATTAATTTTCCCCGAATTATTCAATAAAACGAATCATTCAATAGGTGTTTTACTGAATTTTTTTAAAGAAAATCTATTATATTAATAAACTTGTTTCCCTCCTCATGATGATTTTGGTATTTTGTTAAATCAACTTTCTGTTTATTAAATTTCGAATCATAGTTGTTTCCTGAGGGGGGGACTTCAATGCGAGATCTCCTTTCTTGGGTTATGACTTCATTTCATTTAAATTGCACTGTTATGACTTTACTGTATTCTGTCATCTGCATTCAAATCCTTTCGTAAACGATGGTTTCACGATACTCCAGTTTTCTCTTAATGGAAAAATAATTTTAAAAAATTCAGAAGTAAACTAAATGGTCTTAAAAATAATATACCTCATCAAAAATAATTTTCCACCTGGAGAAATTAATAATCCATTCTTACAATACAAAACAGAAATATCTTTAAGTGCAAGGAAAAGTTTGAAGCTAAACACGAGTCCTTAGAGAACTTCTGGCCCCTTGATTACGAAAACTTTGGTCTGAAGTTTAGGATTGCTTTTGGCAATTTCTTGAATTCTCGACCCCTTGAGGTCATAATTCCAGGTTCCTTCAAGAAATCTCCAAAGCAGAAATATGAATTTTTAATACATTCTCTTTACCCAAAGTCCAAGGAAACTTTTTACTTGAATTTTGAAGAATCTACGCTTGTTGCGGAGGTTTCCACCGAAGAAGTATCCTAAGTTTTTTAAACCTCTGAGCGGTAGAAAGGTTCAAGATCTGGACTTTTTGAAAATCGGAAACATATTTTTTCTAATTTTCTTAACTTTTAGTAAAATTTATCAATCTTTGTGAACAGTTTTCCAACTTCCCAAATAATTTTAAAGTTTTGCTGAATTGAAACTCCTCCTTAAACCTGATAAGGGCCCGTCATCCGTTAAATCGTTTAGACCAATTTCCTTGTTACCAACATTAGAGAAAGTTGTTGAGCGTGGTTTGATCAATAAATTATATTTCTGTATTCATCAAAACTATATTCTTCATCCACTTAAATTTGGTGTTAAGCAATTTGGCTAGAACGATTCAATTTTCCATTTCAACTCGCATATCAAACACAAAATATCTACAGAATATTTACTGTTATATTTATCGATATCAAGGGTGAGTTGACAGTATAAAGTAGTCTGTTCTATTTTAAATTTTTAGAAATCTTCCTTTTCCATCTGTATTCAAAAATTTATTTTTCTTATTAAAGAAAACCACATATTATTTTTATATAAAAATCTTACGATAAAGCATCTAATTGTTGAAGATTGTCCATAGGGTTTAGTGCTTGAACCCACTCTGTGGAATTTATATTTTAATTCTACTTCGGATATTAGCAGCAAAAATATTTTAGTTCAAGCTTTTGCGGATAATCTGATGCGGATAATCCAGAAATTCTAGAAGAGAATTAGAAAAATTCCAATATTTTAATTAATCCTATTGCTGAGCATCTGATACGGCTAAAATTAGAGATATCGATTGAGAAAACTGCATCTGTTGTATTTATGTACCCATCAATCCATAACAAGAAATTTCGGGGTGGCAGCATCTTTAGTCGACAGAGATCTTTTTTTAGTTACTAAACAGTTCCTACATTAAAATGTGCAAATTTTATACGTATTTAGATATAAATATTCTCTGATAAAATGCTGGCTCTTCAGGAGCCTTACATTAACTATCTTAAGGAAAACACTTATAATATCGCATTAAATTTAAATTAGGTTTCCTTCGGTAGTTTCAATTCCAAAAATTATAGATTATTTTACTTACGTGTTATTGACCCATAACAGTCTACGGTGAGAGAAACTTGGGTGGTGCTCTAACCGTCTTAAATTACCAAGTTAAACTTTATTCAGAGAACTTAACTTTTTAAAAAATTACCAAAATCAATAGGACTTTTCGAAAGGCTACTTTGCTGGTAATTGTCATGGTTCTCCTATATTTATCTTACCCTATTAATTCATTTTCTTAAATATCAAATTTTAAAGCAGCATATTTCAAACTTTTTTCATCTGATTAATAATATCCCATTCGACTCAAAAATTTCATTGTTCATCCAGAATAAGATTTTTTTTTTAACAAATTTTCTGTGCCATCCGAGTGGGAGATTTAAGCCGACGGAACAAGGATCGAGTCCGAAACTGGGTTCGCCGCGTGTGTCATTCACCGTTGATTTCTGAATAGGACGTTGATCTGCATGTTTAAACTGAATTCTTATAATTCAGTTTTTTGGCTGAGCTTTCGGCATTTGGATTTCTTGTATTGTGGGCCGTCTTTCCTAAGTTCACAATTTTTATTTATTCCGACAGTTTATCTACTATTGAAAAGTAGCAGAATTAAATTGGAATTTACAAAAAAAAGAAGAAAAATTAGCCGTCTATTCTGATTTTTACAACCTATACTGGATTTAGATCGTCGGAGAGTAAGTGAATGACTGTGGGATTTTATGGCGCAAGAGACAAAGCAGTCTATGCTGCGCCAAACATTTGTTAAAATAATTTAAAATAATATGATTTTTTAAACACTGAACATACACAAGGTAATAAAAAGATTGAAAGTTAAAATTTCAAATTTGGTGTAAAAGGTCAATGCTTTTTATTAGAGTAAATAACTTATGGTGGGGTTTTCCCCCCACCAAGTCAGATAGGTTTAAAACTGATGAATGAGAGAAAATGTGGCAATGATGATGAAAGCCCGGATAGTCAATTGAAATATGGTGAATAATGTAAGGGACATGGCAGGAAGTACACTTGGGAGCACCCTCTCCAAACAAAAGATGTTTATGAGTGAATCGAGTGTGTCCAATGCGAAGGTGAGTCAGTCTGATATCCGTTCTTCACATTGGAACAACAGGCCATTCTTCACTAATAGGCTTGTTATTGTATTGAAAATTCCATGATTCGTGTTATGTCTAATGAATAATATTTAAAATATGACGTCTTATGTCATGTATCGGGACTGCGAGTTGCAGAGGGTTCGATGCCAAACGGACAGCCGAGTCTGCTTGTTCATTACCAAACATATCTACAAGACTATGACCCAACAGAATTTAATAACATAACCCTTGATATACAGACTACAAACTATGTCTAGTAACATAACCCTTGATATGCTGAGTACAAACTATGTCTGAAATGTCCACCACAATAGTATGATTGCGATCGTCCAAATGTACCAATGTTTCCAGGACGTTAATGCTGTCAGTATATATTACGAACTTTCGAGAACTGAATTTCTCGACTAATCTGAAGACACAGTAAATAGCAACAGCTTCGACAGTGTAGACACTGCAAGAAGAGTCGAGCCGGTAACTGTGTCTGATGTCATTTGAAACGACACCACAGCAAACGTATCCAGTTCCTTTCGCTCCGTCCGTGTAAATTGGAATAAAATCCATATAATGACTGCGATGGAAGGCAAAGATACTCTGGAAAACAATTGGACATATGTTGCATTGTTGCATTTGCTGTATAAAGCAAAGGGGTTATGGAATGTAAACCTTGGCATATTCATGTAGGCTGAACAATGAAGTCATGTAGGCTGAGTTCCTCGATTCTTTCATCCTTTCTGAGAAAGGATAAATGAAAGAAGGACGAACATCGTATGATCTCCGTAAAGACGAGCCGATATGAGTATTCTGAAATGGAAGGGATGAAATAGATGATATTTTGAAATGGTAATAGAGCTACAGCTTCAGGCGCCGTAAAGCCAAAGGTAACTGGTTACAGAGAGCATAGTGACTCTGCACAGGTAACGTTCGAAACACACCGTAGCAGATTCTCAGAGCATTATGGTAGACCGGGTCAAGTTTCCCAAGGTAGTATTACAAGCATATCCGTAAACGATACATCCGTTGTCTATCCGGGACAGAATTACCAACTGATACACTGAGTAAAGAAGTTGCTGCTATCCATGCAGTGTTGGACAATACCTTTCATATACCTTTAATAATTTAATATACTGATCGGAATGGAGACCCCGCTTCCTACAAAAAAGCATACAACTGCTCTTGCTAGCGGAGATACTATGCTCATTTATGTCACACCATGCAACCAGTTTATTGATTGCGGTTTGAAGTCGTCGCTCAATGACATCCTTCACAAGAAATCTGCAGATCGTTGACGTACAATGATTCATGAACATATGGTTTGAGAAGAGAATGTATTGGAGAAATGTGACAAACGAAAAGAGTACTGCTTAAAATGCTTCCCTGAGGAACTCTTTCAAATTGAGTAAAAGAGGGAGATAAAAAAATTGCCAACTTGTACTTTAAAAGACCGAAAAGATAAAAACATTTGAATAAAAAGAGGAGAATTGACTCTCAGATTATAACCGTATCAAGTGCGAAGTATGCCATAGCACCAAGTGCGGTCATATGCCTTTTCGATATCAAAGAAAATAGAAACCAGATGATTCCGCCGTACGAATGCAGCAAGAATCTGATTTTCGAGCAGAAGGATGTTATCTAGAATAAATCTATCATTACAGAAGCCACTCTGGAATGGAGGAATGCGTTGATTCTTTTCCAATTGATATACTAGAGGGCATTGACCATACGTTCAAGGATCTTACAATGGCAACTCGTCAGAGCGATAGGTAATATATGGTTGAGAGGGTTCTTTGTATCTTTACCAAGCTTCAGGATAAGAATAACGATTGCTTTCTGCCCCTGATTAGGAAACACATGTTCCCTCCATATTCGGTTGAATAGGTAGAGGAGACTTGCAAGTGAACCTTCGCTCAAGTGATGAGGCATATCATAAGTTGTACCATCAGAGTCTAGACTGGTATTGTGAGCCAAGGACAGAGCCTTTCTCAATTCCCACATGTCACAGTTTTAAGGGAGCGTTTGCCGATACCTGAAGTTGATAGGTATCTACTCTGCACGATACTTAGTCGTTAAAAATGAAGCCCTATATGAATCGGAATTTGACACACTAGCAATCTACGTCGGAGATTATAATAACGAAACAGCACATTCATTTGCAAATATCTCTGTCACTGATGGTAACGAAATAAATGTCCCTGCTCTTTGATGCCACACACTTAAGATTTTAAGAGGATAAGCATCTTTCTCTCGCTTTTTCTGACTGGTGGTCATCTTGTAATACTGATATTCTGGTTTAGTCTTATATTCCGATATGAAATCTGAGTTTTTATAGGAATTCTGGTTTTTTAATTGTTTCTTAACTAGCCATGGTTCCATTGTATGTTATTTAAATCATTTTATGACCATTACGTTCTATCTTGGTCTTTTATCAAAAGTTTCCCTTTAAATTGTCATGTTGTTTTAGTGAAACCTATTTGGCTGAAGTCCTTGTGTGAAAAAACTTGATTTAAATTTCTGCTTAAATACTTGCTTGTAAAATTACCCAACAAATTACATAATTGATTCAATATTTGGTTGCATTTTCAAAATTTTCAATTTTCCATATTGTGTGCTTACATTTGTATACCAAGTACATATATATGTATTTTTGTTTAGTGTTCCGTTTCTGAAATTTTCAATTTTCCTTTTTCTTTGTATTACTTGAACCAAATCTATCGCCGCCAGACTGGCTGCCAAAGTATCAGCATCCGTTATGACCAGGAAAGCGTGAAATTCATGAAATACAAATTGATACGCATTCAAAAAAAAAAAAAAAAAAAAAAGGAAAGAAAAAGCAAAGGTGAGAAATCGAAAGTATTAAAACTATGAAAGTATTCTGAAAGCAAATTCTTAGTTCATATTTTCTTTCGGTTTTCGTAATTATGTTTTATCATTTGTTCTTTGCTCCAACATGTAATGTTATTGTGAAAAAAATATCTCTTTTTGCTAAAAAATGCTAAGTGCGGGGGTAATTGCCTCCCGGTTTGGGGCGGTTTATAGCTTTAAGCCGTTTGATTGAGCTCGGTTCCCTTGGGCATTCTGCCAATAACTCTCGTGTTGCTTCTAATGCGACGTTAATAAAACTAACCAATCAATCTCCTTTTGCAGAAAGAGAAAAAGTTCCTTCAATATGATTAATATTAAATTGTGTTTAGTATACGAAGTTGTTTTCATGCTTACTTGTATGTGCGAATAGCTAAAATATTATATTTATAGTTAAAAGTTTCGGAATTAAATGACCTTAAGGTCCTGGTAAAAAAAAACGAAATTATTGGGCTATTAATGGTCCTCTTTCATCCAATATTATCCTATTTTTTCGTTTAAATCGAGTCAATAGAGTTTGAAAAAGGTTCAAAAAGTACCCTTGTTGGGAAATGGGGCAACTCACTGTCGTATTTTTGAAGGAATTGTTTATCCTTTTCTAAGAAAAGTCATAAGTAAAAACAACAACGAAAAGGAATAATGCTCTGAAAAAACTGTACAAAGCAAAGTTAATACCATCAAATGACTTATACGATCACGAAACTAGGAAATGGACACCATATCCTGACATATCGATATGTTATCTCCCATATTTTCTAGCTCGTAAGGAAGATACAAGTACATGTCGCAAAACTATGGTCAGTGAGAGAAACTGGTATTTCTTTTTTCTTTATCATTTGATTCACATTGAAAATCAATAAGCCTATGTATATTCATTTGTCTACGCATTTTATATAATAGTAAATTGATTCTTAACTATATAAAAAAAATAACAACGGTAAAAAACTATTTTTCTTTAAATTGATTTTCTTTCAAACTTCACACTTTGCATAACAATTTCTTTTCCTTAAAATTTTACAAGGAGATATTTGCTGGTTTCAATATTCCACTATTTCACGTTGTAAACAATAGGAATTATGAGTACAATTTAATTCTTCAACCAATTAATTTTAATTAATTAATTTTCATGACTTATAATTAACTTATCATAATATCATCCAAAACAATAGTGTATAGAAAATTTCTGCTCAATGGAGATCTTTAAAATGTGAGGTAAAAGCTCCTAAAGTTTTGACCAAGGCATGATTGCAATGTGAGTTGAAGAAAACCCATTAATAGCAATAGTAATCATTAAAATAAAATTAAAAATAATTAAAACTATTAGAAATTTGACAAAAATGTCTGATTTTGTGATGAAACGAACGACAAATCTAAATACAAATGTGGTTCATTATGAAATTTAAAGCAGTGCAACCAGCCGTGTATGATGAATGTGTTATCTGTCAAGGCTTCAAGTTTTTTCATTGGAGTGATGGGGAATTTATGGGTGGGAGATGAAGGAAGATTATCAAGATCCATTATTTAAGTGAATTGAAATTCTTAATTATATTATGAAGCTGGATGTTTGTGAAAACATTACTAAATAACTTCGAAATTGTGTTAATAATTGAGCTTATTTTCTTATATTACCAATACAGACCCAACATGAAAGCTATATTTAAATATTTCGAGAATAAAAATCAAGATTCTATAACTAGTATGTTTACCAGAAAGAAAAGCCTTCCGTAATTTAATAAAACTGTTTAAATTACGTGAAAAAATACTTAAATTACGTTGGAAATATACGAAAAAAAAATGTTCGGATAGCTTCAAAGTTGTATTGACATACGAATCTATACACAAACGATATTAATCATGATTTAAGCTTGTTTGATAGAGTAACGAATTTGTATTACTTTTAAAAGTAAAAGAAAATAAAAATCACGTGAATCAAATAACTTTTATAGCAAAATAAAACAAAATTACGTTTAATACAATATTCTGTATTATCTATATCCGCAACCAAACTCGTCCATACCAAGTCATTTTTCTTACAATCACCTTCATGATCAAACCTACAAAATAAAACGTAAAATACTTGAAAGAAAACTTTTTACATTGCATCCTATGGCTGGAACCAAACAATTGTAGTATTGAGTATTTTCTAGCATTTTGAAGGTTGTGAAGCAAAATATTTTTATGATAAAATTTGAAAAATTGTCAAAGACACCAGTTCATGCTTGTACGAAAATAAAAACAACTTCGGTGCTATATATCTTTATTATATGACATAATAAATATATAATGCCAAAATATTAAAGAAAAATATAGAAAAAGAAGATCATTAATGCATTATAAACCCGTCATGCAATGGGATTGATGCAAATTAAATCTATCGAGGCTCGAAATCCTAACATTGGGAGGGTATGGAAGTTTAGAAAACGAGTTACCAGCTCAAGTGACGTCACTTGGATCAAAATAATAAGATCATTTGCCCTTGTATTGCTTCTGAAGGTAACTTTAATAAACCATCAATAATCATTATACAAATAGTGATCTTTCTTGTAAAGTATACTAGCACACCACTGAGAGCGTTTTTATTATGAAAGAGACAAATCTAACTTCTGGCCTCTTTCAATATATTTAAATAATTCATTAGAAATATTAGTTTTTAAAAACCTATTTACACCATGATTAAATGTATATATAAGAAGGTGATTCTCTCTCACTCTCTGAAATATATTTAGAACAATTCATTTAAATCTGAAATAATTACAAAATTATTGTTGTATAGGAACATAATGTTTCATATTCTATGGAATAAAACTTTGAATATTATAGCTATTCGATGACACAAAAGAGAAGTGCGAAGTGTCTTTGGGATAGTATTAAATTTTATTTGACTATAGTTTCAATTTTCAGAAACATTTGTCCCACAACATAGACCTTATTCGGTTTACACATATTTTTACTTATTAACTTTGACCCCATTGAAATATCATTTATAATATTCGATTAAAGACGTCACCTGCCTTGATTAGTGAATGCGTAATAAATTATTTTAAAGATGCAAACATTAAAAATCTCTCATGAAGAGTAACACAATGTATAAATTATCTTGTTTTACTTATTATGTAGTTTATTCAGGGCTCTCATTTCCTTAATTTAAAAATTAAAAAAAAAATGATTTTTAATGAAGCATTTATGTATCTCAAAGCAATAATTCGTTGAAAACCAGAAAAAATACTTTTTGTAACTCATTAATTTTAAAATATTTTTAAAGCGTCATAAACACTCTTCAAATACTTCTTATAAATACTTTGACTAAAAAGAAGCATTTTTTAAAAAGTCGTCACATTGCTGGTACCGCAAATATTGTATTATTTTTCTCGAAAGATGAATTTATATTTATTATTTAATTAAAAATAGGAGTTGTGTAGCGAGGATGAATCTTATCTCCAGAAATGTTCATAAAATAAGAAGAAATAAAGGAATACTGAAATCACTACAATTGTCTGAATGGAAACAAGCAAAAAAATAGCCGCATAAGAAGAAAAATAGGAAAATTAAAAAGTAAAAAATTATCCGCGGATGGGAGGAGATAATTACCTCTGAAAGAAGTTTAGTTTTTCCATGGGGTGTAAAAAATTAATTTACTTTATATATTTAAAAAAATTTTCATCTACAAGAAGATCATATTTAACTATTTGAAGCTAATAAGGTCACATTAAAAAAAAAAAAAAAAACAAAATTTAAAATGTTTCACAATATAGTGGTCAAAACAGAGATAACTGGCAATTTTAATTCTACCTGGATGAAATTGATATCTTTCTTACTGGCTTAAAACCCTTTCCTTTACACTACCCTTTAAAGTTGGAAATTCATCAAAAAATTAGTAGGAAGTCTAGTTATGTCTAACGGAATATAAAAGTTTAATTTTGTAAAAATCGCACTTATTCTTTTGTTTTTGGGAGTGGATCATGACGTGGAACACTGCGCCGCTAGAGCTCTGATAACTGCGTATGAGTGAGCACTGCAGTGAAGCGCATAAATGAAAAGAAGCTTTTGCATATGAATGAAAAAACACCCAAACATGCTTATATGTGTGTAGCAGATTTAGCATGACCAGGGTGCACCACAGGGAAGCCTGTTACTCTGCACCCTTACCCTCACAACAAAAACCTTGGTTATATAATATTCCAGGTAGAAATTAGAAATATTTAGAGTTTTATATTATTAAGTCCTATACACACACACACACACAAACTTTTAAAGTCCATCTATGTTAGGGTTTCGTGAGGAATATACTTCAGGAGAGTATACTTCAGTATCACTGTCATCCGAATTCTCGGATTCGCTATCCGAAGGCTATTCTTGAAGCACTTTCAATGTTTCTGGAATGCTAAGCAGACCTCTCCGCGGCAATTGCGAAACAATTAAAAATTACTGAAAAAATAATACAATTGAACATAATAATAAAGATCAAATAAGCTAAATATTATTCGATTTAAAATATCTTTATTACTATAAAAACTAAAACGTAGTGAAACTCAACAGACAGAGAAAGAATCGTGCAGCTGAGAGTGAAAATAACTAGAGCTATTGATAAAAAAAATCCTTGTTTCAAACTACCCTACAAAATTCCAGACAGTCACTTTTTCTGCGAATGGAATACATATAAACAACAAACCCTCTCCCTTGTCATTTTTCAGCCAAGAACAGAAAAAAACGCAGATTGTTTCCCTTATCAATGCACTCAGCTTAGAATGTGAAAACAGCTTTAACTGCGCTAGACGAGCAGTGTTCAATGTAGTGGAACACCTTTTGATTCAACAATTTTTCATATGTTTCTCGTGTAAAAAATACAAATTAACATAGAATAAAGTGAAGCCAATGAAATATAATCTAGAAAAATATTTACAAGCAACAGTTTTTGGTATTGCAAAAAAAATAATCAAAATTTTCTATGAAAATGGAGATGTTTAAAAAAAGCCTCAAACCTGAAAAAAATATTTCTTTGCTTAGGGTTACCATCTGTATTTAAAAAGATAGTTCAAAGTAAATAGCAAAGATAATCTTATCCATTTTGGGGAAAATTTAACAGATTGCGAAGCAAATCAAATCAAATGTTCCATGCACTGGAACACTAGGAGGCAAAGGGTTAAAGAGCACTTAACTAACAGGTCAATTGAAAAGTCCTTGGCCTGACACATAGATGGCGCTACTAGAATTAAATCCATATGTGTTTTAGTTAGCCCTAACCCTCAAAAGATGTGTGTATAAATGTGACTGCTGTCGGATCATTAGTTTGTGAATTATAGCATTTTGAGTGAAGCAACTTTTGTTATTGTGAAAAAAATGGATAAAACCGAATTTCGCGTGTTGATAAAATATTGCTATTTGAAAGGAAAAAATACAGTTGAAGCAAAACCTTGGCTTGATGCCGAGTTTCCGGACACTGCCCCAGGAAAATCAACCATCAAGGATCGGTATGCTAAGTTTAGACGTGGTGAATTGAGCACCGAAGACGGTGAACGCAGTGGACGCCCAAAAGAGGTTGTTACCGACGAAAACATTAAAAAAATCCACAAAATGATTTTGAATGAAAGTAAATTGAAATTGAATGAAATAGCAGATACTCTAAAGATATCAACTGAACGTGTACATCATATCATTCACGAATATTTGGGTATGAGAAAGCTCTGTGCAAAGTGGGTGCCACGCGAGCTCACATTTGACCAAATATAATGACGAGTTGATGATTCGGAGCAGTGTTTGAAGATGATCAAGCATAATAAACCCGAGTTTTTGCGTCGATATGTGACAATGGATGAAACATGGCTCCATCATTTCACTCCGAAGTCCAATCGACAGTCATCCGAGTGGACTGCACGCGATGAACCCGCTCCAAAGCGTGAGAAAATGCAACAGTCGGCTGGCAAGGTTATGGCGTCTGTATTTTGGGATGCGCATGGAATAATTTTTATTGACTACCTTGAAAAAGGAAGGACCATCAACAGCGACTATTACATAGCGTTATTGGACCGTTTGAAGGACGAAATCGCCGAAAAACGACCTCATTTGAAGAAAAAGAAAGTGCTGCTTCACCAAGACAATGCACCGTGTCACAAGTCAGTGAAAACGATGGCAAAAATCCATGAATTGGGCTTCGAATTGCTTCCTCATCCACCGTCTTCTCCAGATCTGGTTCACAGCGACTATTTCCTGTTCTCAGATTTCAAAAGAATGCTCGCTGGGAAGAAATTTTCGTCGAATCAAGAGGTGATCGCCGAAACTGAGGCCTATTTTGAAGTAAAAGACAAATCGTACAACAAAAATGGTATAGAAAAGTTGAAGAGTCACTATAATCAGTGTATCACCCTTGAAGGGAATTATGTTGAATAAAAAAAAACTAATTTTGCCAAAAAAATGTGTTTTACTATGGTAGGCCGGGGACTTTTCAATTGAGCTGTTATGACGTCAGTGATAATAATTATTGAATTTAGTTAACCAATCTATTTAACTTCTAAATAAGAACTTTTCTCAAACAATGCCGTTGTTTTCCATGTTTCTGAATTCTAATTTTTAAAGTAGTCTATATTTCATAAGATTCTGTTGGAAAGCTTCTGAATTATGGGAATTTTAAAAATGGGTCTCCTAATGTTAAAGGTTTTTTCCTTTTTGTACTTTAGTTATTCAAAAGCTACTTGCGATTTTATTCATTGATTTTTTTACTAACATCGGAATGAGAAACAACATGAGACCTTATAATTTTGAACCACGATCAAATAACAAGGACAATATCTAGGCTGGAACCCGATTCTCCACACTGCAGTGAGGATTTTGACAAATTTAGAGCGCATTAGACCCACTACATGGCGTATCTGTAATGGAATCAAGACCCGAACTCAGGAGTCGACAGAAACAACGCTGATCGCTAGCTAACAACTATTATTACTCGGGTACTGTTGCCATAAAAATGGGCTGGGAGATTGTTTGACAGGTTGTCGGTTAGGTGTTGTGGGATATTCTGGTAAATAACACCAATTTCGATCCTGAATATGATATCCTCGGATACAAGATGTCAGTTGTACATTGAAGTGCAAAACATAAACGCATTCAAAAATTCATCTTACAATTTATACGTACTTTAATGCTCCTATTTTGAAATGCATATGTTTATCGACAGAAATGATCAAGATACGAGTTTTCACCAGAGAAAGTTTTTCAAAACACATTACGAACTATGTGACTCGGGTATAAAGAAGGGAACGTTATTTTGAGATTCATTCCCATTTCGGGAAAAGAACAATGTTGATGTTTTTCAAATGCAAAACAATACCAGACAATCACTCTTCTATTCCTGGACATTTCTTAAAAATGTTAAAATAAAAAGTATCGGTTTTAAAAGGACAACTGGAGTTGAATACTTTAGAAGAATATTTCATCAATAACCACTTTTACTTTAAGAAAATATCTCGGTCTCAGAATATTTACAATTAAAATATTTTAACAATTTACCTTTATAAAATGAAAATGTTTTGAAAATGTAAAATTAATGAATACTGAAATTTTGACATTACTCTTTGAAATAGCCTAGAATTTTTCAGAAATGTTTTATTTAACTTTAAAGAAATGTCTATTTGGAAATTAAATGCAAATGAAGAAGTCCTAACAACAAGTAGTTTATTATTTTGTTTTCTAATATTTGAAAATAATTATTGAAATTTTATTGAAGATTCGAAACAAAAATCCGTGTAGAGTACAGTGAAAATGATTTAATGTTAAAAAAAGCTCTGTTATTTATGGTCACGAATAAAATGCTCATTTCTTGGAACATCGAGCATCGTTTTCGGAATAAATTATTGTAAAGACGGTATATTTCAGGATGATTCGTTGACAGTTATATATTTCTTACTTTATGTGAAGTAATTATTATAATCTGATTTTTTGGGAGTTGGGTAGAAATTGATAACTTGTTCAAATACTTCAAGGCTTTAAGTTTAAGAAAAATTATATTCATTTTTAATATTCGTTTAATCGAGTTAATGAAGCCACATGTGTCTGAGTCATTTTTGTTGTTAAATGTAAGCTAACAATATTCCAAACCGAAAACAATAAGGTAAACAACGAAACATCTTGCTCGGATGAAAAAGGCAGCACAAGGACTATTGGAAGCAGACCTTGTATATTTGAGCCTGGGTCAAGTGATGAGGACGGCATCCGAGCTGGCCCCCATCTTCAAACTTCTACGCTACACCAGTGGGAGGACTTAAAGCCTCGACAGATTTAGCGTGCATCAGCTCCGGCTACAAGGTGGGTTTTCAAGTATGAAGAGTACAGAAACACATCTATTCGGGCGAAAATGAATCATTTTTTTAAAAAAAAAAAAAACTTTTCATATACATTATTGAGTGTGCAGTTATATAATCTGTGTGTATTTTTAACACAAAAATCAAAGTATGTTCTATTTTATTTAACAAACTTATTATAGAAATACAAGTAGCTTATTTAGTTACATTACAAACTATCTGGTGACCTATTCTTCGCACTAGCAAATTCATTCGAAATATAATCGTAATTCTACTACAAAAATACAGACGAATGAATGAACGACGATTTCCGATAAACTTCGTTTAGAATAAATTGTTGGAGACAAATATAGACCCTGGCGTTGTGTGAATCAGTACACGAATCCGTGAATTTTCCTAAGTAGAAGAGGGGGGAGCAGCTCTTTGGTTGTGTAATTAAAATTCGTAAGAAATTCACTGACTCTTATTTTTTCCGTCCATTTTTTTTATACGAGAGCAAATATTCATTCCAGATATTGCTTGAAAATCATGACGTTTAAATGAATACGCTTTTAATAGAACAATTTAAAACTTAAAAAAATGGAAAAATGATGCTTTTCAGCGCTATTTTCATAAATTCTGTAAAAAGCAGCTGAAACAAAACGAGATTCTAGAACCCTGAGAAAAAACACACCTGTGAGATAATACAAGTATTCTCATTTGTTCTAAGCCGAATTTCGGGATTAATATTTTTTGAGTTGAAACACTTGATCACTAATGTATCAAATCATTTCCTTCAAAACATCAACGATGAAAGTGTTCTCTAAACCAAATAAACATAGGAGTATATTCATTTTGTTGTCGATCGTTAATAGTATGTAGCCGAGTTAGGCATCATTGTTGTTTAGTTAACTTCAGAAAAAGTAATCTTTAAAATTAGTGTGAAGGAAATTAATATTCATATTCAGTTTAGAAAATATCTTTCGGAAAGTCTGATTAGTATGGTTGACTCAAGAAAAACGTAATGCATGAAATTTTTTTTCTTCTCGAGGAACTAATATGAATATTAAAAACCGTTATAGATTAATAAAGTACAAAGATACTTCAAAGAATGAGAGACATGTTTTGTTTTTGATTTAATTATTGAAAGTATGTTTTGAATAGTGTAAATATTTAATAAAATTTACGCTTAATTTATGTAGAAATAAAAATATTTATGGATGAAAATTTCTTTCTGCTGCTGTATTTTAGCTGACAGAAAACAAGTTTCAAATGCATCCAAAATACCAAAAGGTATTTATTTTCACAAGTTATAATTTTTGTATTTTTGAAACAAAATACACAGTAATAAGTTAGCAAATACTTTTAAATCACAAAGAAGCAAAATCACAAGTTTGTTCGCTTTTAATTAACCAAGCATTATTTTGTCCGTTTAAATCTCACACGTTATTAAAACTTCATGAATGACTAAACAACATAAATAAAGTCTGTTTTAAATAATGTTTTAAAAATATATAAAACAGGTGAATTATTTAAATTATAGAAATTACGAATTCCATAGATTTTAAATAACTTTTATTCTTTCATTTGTTCAGTGTAAACCAAATTTATTTATTCACCCATTTATTTAGCTATGTTTTAATTGGTTCACTTTGAGCGTATCTGATCACTTTTTAATTTTTTATCGTTTGCTTTCATTTTAATTGCATTTAACTAAAATATATTCAATTTAATAATTTATCGTTTCTTTTAATTTTAATATCGGAAAAGTTGACTATTGTCAATTTCTCGATATTTCATCATTTTCTTTAATTATTCTACTTAATTGAGTAATTTAATAATAATTATAAAAAAGCAGACCTCGGGGGACTAAATCTGTTCTTTGCAAAACTATGCATCTAATTTTTTAATTAAAATATTTTTTGTTTGTATAAGTTTATAAGAGGTAAGAGAGTTTCTACGCTTGACTTGTGGCGTTTGCTCGTTATCGATTGGCTCTTGCTCCATAATCAGTTTAATATATTAAATACGAGTGACAAAAAAACAGTTTAAGAAAAGACAAAGCAAATGAAATTATTTATCATCAATACCGAATAACCTAGATCGCCCTCTCCAAAGTTCCACCCTAACTCACAGTTCTAATTGCAATTGTGTTAATAAATCTCTTACCAAGTCCCTTACTATTGATGTCTGAACTATCTTTAACAGTAACCATTAATGCTGTTTGTGCAATTCCATTCAATCCTTAAGACCATTACAATACTCGGGCTACTTAAATGCCTGCTTCTCTCGCTCTTCCTATTTCCCCCTCACTTATTCATCATTATATCTGAATCCCTTCAGCTTATTCCAACCTGCATCTAATTTGCACAGTTATATTTCATTTTGGTTGGGAAGAAATATTAATTTTATGTAATTAAGCTCAATAGGAATCTCCGAGATAAATGAAGAGAAAATCACGAATAGCCCAACGTCACAGACTGAGACATCTGTGTTCACAGTCAGTCATAAGCGTTAGGGATATAAATTTGAAAACAAACTTTTTATAAAATGAAACTTTAGCACTGAAGTAATTTTTCGCTGTAGCAAGTAAAATAAAGAATACACTAACATACAAATAAAGAAAACTTTATTCTTATTCCATATTTGTAACTTCAAATTATGGGCAATGATAAAATTTTATGAATCATTCTCTCTTCTTTTTTTCTCTCTCTCTCTCTATCGGCATTTTCTCTCTTTCTCATTATTTTAATCATTTTCGGTAAAACACTAGTTCCAAGAAAATTCATAAGAATTTTTGCTGTAAAAGCCTGTACGCGTATTACAAAAAAGATTATCAAAGCAATCGACTGCTTACATTTCATTATAAAATGAGAATGAATGGTGACAGAAGATACTTCTTAATATACTTACTAATAGTTGCACTTCTTAATAGTTGAGATTATTCATGATCGACTTTATTTAAAATGCCAACATATGTTTATGAGAAACGTAATGAAAGCTACAGTTTAAGTAAGAATTAGATATTTTAATTGTGAAGATTTATATATTCAATTTATATATAATTTGCAATTAGATCAATAACATAAAGGATGACAGCTCTTGTCAAGTTGGGTTACATATTAAATGTAACCTGCATAAAGATTAACCATCTTTAAAGGAACTCTTTTTGTTCTATCACAACCCTTATTCTAATAAAAAAAAGGTTAAAAAGAGTTGTTTGATTGAGCTAAATAAGCAAGTGGCAAGAGCAAGCATTTCTGCTATTGGTAGTGATTGAAGTTTGAAATCCAAAGAGTTAGAGGAGAACTAAGAGGATTTACCTAATACTTTTTTTTTATAACACTGATAGAATCGGGAAGAACATTATTCAACAGAATAGAAAAGTTCTTTAAGAGGAAACAATGCCCTGACAGCCACTTTTTAAATTTAAATATTGAGAAATTTTTATTCCTCATTTTTGAACACACGTATACTATGCACATGTCAGGAAACAAATTATAATTTATACAAACAGTTATTGAAAGTTTCAATTTCTTTCAAAATATTTCAATATATAATAAAATCGCTACTATTTTTACAACTTTTAATATCCATGCAATTTTTTCCTTCTTTTCAAATTCTAAACATAGGCTTAAATGTATAAGCTGTTTTACAATTTTTCTTCTATCAGACTCTACGAAAAACAATAAAAACAGCTATATCGAATTTTATTGATTTGTTTAAAAACTAAATAATATTCTAAATCCTTACTCCACGCATAGAATTATCAAACATATTACATATAATAACCAGGAAAAGACTTAAAATTTTATATTACTTGCAAAAAGAAAAAAAAACCTTACCATTTATATATATATATATACGTGACAGCCACGAAAAATAAAAGATTCAGTAATGGCAGTTTCTATTTTGAAGACAGTTAAATGTGTGATTTGGCACATCATTAGAAAAATTAATTAATACATATATTTAGAAAGGTTTTAAAATTAAAATCAAGTAATAAAAATATTTTCAATGGTTTTGATGATTTTTGGAGGGTACTGTGTCACCTTAATGGAACATCCAACACCAATTTCAAGCATAGACAGAAAAATCGAGTATGAAATTCGTAATTTTTTAGATCAGCAAATTCATTATAATCAGGAAGTCTGTTAAAGTTTAAATGAATAGAATTTAAAGGCCTGATTTTGGCAAGGTGTCAAACGTGCGTATGAAAGTGCTGAAGCAAAGCAGTAAAGATCCGATGGAACGATTGGATCTTGATGAGTTTTTCGTGATACAAATACAGTTGTTTCGCTTAACCGATATAAAGGGGCCGCAGAGTGTGGGATAATAAATGTTATTAAAAATAAAAACTATGCCTTATAGTTTCACATTTTATAAATCTTTCAATTGGCTTACAAAAAAAAGTTACAGAATTGTCTGAAGTGAAATACATTTAAAAAGTTCAGGCTAGTGATTCAAAAGAAATTTTTGAAAGAAATGGTAGTTTACTTTCCTGACGAATTCGATGTCATGTCTCTCTCCGTATTTGCAGCATCATTATGTCGATTCCTGTAGCTTCTGGTTGCTCTATGTATTTAATTTTGGTTAGTCTAGAAGTTAGTTAGTTCAGCTGGGAGTTTTTGATTCCGTCGTCAGAACCATGCAATGACAAAATGCAATGCACTGAGTAGTGAGATTAGACAATGATTGAGGGTGGGGTAATGACTAACACTCGAGTCATGGTGTAGACGGGCGCACCACGTTACGTTCGGTGTATCTAATTAGCTGCTATAGAGTAGTTAGGAGGAAACACAAAGTAAATTACACTAAATACTTGCAAGCGCCAACGAATGCGATCTTTTTTTAAAATGGGACGTCGGACAATACGAATTTAGGATAAACTAAACTCTAGGATAATAAGTTTCCAGAAGAGTGGTATCATCAGAGAGATTTTTATCTGTGCGTATTTGAAGAGATATAATTTCCCGAGTCATAAAAAATTATACATTTCAAATATTTTTCAAAGACTGCCCTCTACTCAATTTCTTTTCGGATAGAGATTCAATGTCAAACAATGACTTCCAAATAAGCAAATATTTTAAAAATTAACTTTTTTTAAAAGAAGTTTGCATCATTATTTTATTCAATACATGTTATTATTATTTAATGTGTTAATCATAACTATTAGTTCTATTTCATTTGAAAATTTTTTTCCCCTGAAGCAAAGATTTAGGATGGTATGTTTAATTCCAAATAAATAAATTAATTCATCTTTATTCCACTGCTTAAAAAGTTATTAAGCTTCCACTAGGACTTAAAGACATTTTTTTTTTATTTTTTGGATTTTGAGATATTAAAATGTAAAGGAAAAGTATAGACTATCAGAATTTTCATCAATCACCAGTTTTTCAAATAGTGTATTTGTGAGTTTAAGAAGATTAGATTTGTGTATATTACTCAAATACTTTCTGATTTCCGTTACAGATGATATATATTTTTATTTTGCTTCATAAAGTTATTTTTAGAAAAAAAGAAATTTAAGGTGTGCGATTTCAATAGAAATTTGCTTTTCCATTTTTTTTTCCAATTTCTTAAGATTTCCTGTAAAATCCTCTCACAGAAATGTATCAGTGTAAACGTACATCAATCTAATGGAATTCCATATGTTACTCTCGATGTGAAAATGACTCAAATGAGATTCAATTCAAACCCGACTCCAGCTTTGAAAATTCTTCCACAGCATGCGCGAATGAACTCATTTCCCAAATTAAACGTTATATTTATCGGTAGCGGAAGGACGAATCTCTAGATGGTCCAACATTCCTCGAATAGTCTCCTAGTCATAATTCTAAGATGAGAGAATTCGAAAATCTCGCCATTGTCAAAAATATTCGCTGATAGTCCATTCTTCCTCTCAGTAAAGTGTTTCTTGGGGCTACATAAAAGTTTGTAGTAAGAATTATAAACAGCGAGACACTAAAACCGAAAGCACGAGTGGCGCTTAAATAAATGAAATGCGTAGAAGGGTTAAGGATGAACCTTCATGCAACTAATTCATGGGAGGAAGTTGAGCATAAATATCAGATGCCTCATGGTTTGAACTTCACTAGAAGAGATTCCACTCTGCTAATTTTATCATTCTAGTCAATGTGATTAAACCCAAGCTCAATCAGTCAGGAAATGTTACCTACGCGGATAGTTCAGGAACGAATGTAATATATTTCTAATTATACTAGCAGCGTTTGTTTATCTTGTGATACACGGTTAATTAATTATGTTAAAATAGAGGGTGAATCCTTTGCAAATGCTGTTTGAATAATGAATTATTCGTTGCAATAATATTAACCTTTTCCTACATGTCACTTCATATGATTTCCAAAGGAAATTTAAGCAATTCCGTAATGAGTTACTAGCAGATGTTGCACATTGTAAAAGAAATTTCTCTGTAATCCCAGTTGCTGAATCTCAGGAACAAATTGAAAATATTTTCAGAAAGAGCTTTATTTACATTTCTGAAAACCTGAGAAATAAATTAGAATACTTCTAATCAGACAATATCTTATAAGTAAAAGGAAACTTATGCAGAAAATGTAATATATCTTACTGATGAACTACAATATTTCCATCCATTTGTGTTACGTTACGAACAGTTTCAAGGAGAGCAATTCTGAAGCTGCTTTGATTTGAAAAAGAGTTTTAGTTTACCAAACCGGTAACTTAAAGAACTGAATATTTTTGAAATAAAAATTCAAAGAAATTGGTATAAGTCACTTAACGATTCTGAATTATGCTTACCGTTATCTCATTTGAAGCAAATATTTCAAATATGATGGTAAAGGAAACGGTGTACTATGGTATCCATTATAAGCAACATTATACTGGATGCTTAAAAATATTTCAATAGAGTTACAGTCTCGAAACTAAAGAAGTTATAACCCTTTCCGTCAAATTAAATTAAAAGTTTTGCTGTAAAATTTATAAAATTGTAAATATTCTGTATGCTCATACACGCCACCGGATAGATGTGGTATCCGAGCAGTCACGATTCGCGGTTGGTGCTGTTTCCATAGATTTATAGGCTAAAGTCCTTTTGCCAAATACCTTCGTGAAAAGTTTATCGAGGCTCCAAGTCCTCACGCTGTCATGATGTGAATATTTGTAAGCAATTAGAAGGGCTATCTCAGGGATTATCCTTGTCCATAATCCAGGTTCAGAATCACGAAGTCATTGCTTGTAGCCCTCGTGTTGCTTCTCATTGTGACATTAACACTGAAATGTCTGGAATGCTCATTTTGACTGGTTAGCTACTTTAAGAAGCTACTATTCGTGAACATGTTTTACGCTAACTCATAATAATTTCATGGTTTCAATATATTTTTGATGTTTTTGAATCCATCATGTTTATTTCTTCAATGTTGTATATCAGACATAAATCAATGTTCTACCTAGAATGACCGAAGCGGTCCAAAAGACCGTTATAGAGATTTGAACCAACTGCTAAAATACCTCGTTTTTCTTCTCGGCCCTTTTATTAAATTCCATTCGAGTATGTACTTGTTTACCATTGTAAGCGAATGAGTATCAGTAGCAATGTTCCAAACATTGACAACTGCACGTGTCTAACAGCTATTTTTTCCAACCATTCTTTCAAAAGCATTAAATGTTGAAGAGTGTTCAGCTGCTTTATATAAATTAGATGAAAATTGATGTGCTAATTAGGAAATTATTGATTTATTTTTCAAAATTCCTGAACAAAACTTGGGTTCCTCTACAGTAAAATGGGTAATGAAAATACCGCATAATATAGTTGGTCTTCTGACAATATTAATTCCGAGACGGAGCTTAATGGCATAATATAGGAGATATACTACAGGAAATGTATCAAAAGAATGAAACATGACTACACCTTATGTTAAGAAAAATATAGTATTAAGCGAAACTTTCAATTGGCGTTTGTTTCTATTCTGAATCAATATTGAAACATACTCAAAAATGTAAGATTGAAGGGACTCGCCAACATGGGATACATGGGGCCTTTTCTTGAATTGTTTCATTACACTTTACGTAAGAGGAGTAATTTATTGTTCTTGGTTTGATTGACTAATGCTCCAAACAGTGGAGTTCTTTAGTATTAAGTCAAACAATTGCAAAAAAGTAACAAATTTGTCTCGGTTCCTTTGGTTTGGCTAGAAAAATGTCACATTTACTCTTTTTTCTGCGCTGTAGTCATCTTTTAAGAAAATATTCGATGGGATAAACTGTAACAATCAATGAATAACTACAAATTGTACCTGATTGTGGAAGCTGAGACCAATTATTTTTGAATGATTTTGTGTATCTAGGAGAGGATGAAAGCTCCCCAAAAATGTGCAGTTTGGTGAAATCAATGAATCCATTTCTTTTTAAAGAATGAAATGACACAACAGCCAATATCTTTACATCTCAGAAACTTTTGGACTCTTTGTTGGCAAATGAAACTTCTATTGTTGATTCAATGTGTCTAAATTGAAGAGAGCTCCCTCTGATTTGTAAGGTACAAATCTGAAGCGATTCTTATCAAAAGTCTTAGTGAACTACTAAACAACTGTTATTGTTAACTTGCGTAAAAATGTCTGAAACTATGCATAATAGTTTTAAGCAGCTGTGGGAGATCTCGCATTAAAGTACCCCTTCTGGAGACAATGATGTTTCGTAATTTCATAAACAGAAAGTTCCTTTAACAAATATCTATATCATCATCATGAAGGAAATATAAATTTACTAATAAAATAGAATTTTTTTTTAAATTTCAATAAATCACGCATCAAATGATTGGTTTTATTGAAGAATTCAGGGTGAATAAATTTATTAAAATAAACAATAAAACATTTATTTTTTAAAGAGAAAAAACGAGTTTAATCAACGGGAGAGCTTAAAGGATTATTAAAGTTAAAGCAAGGATCATGGATAAGCAGAAGGTTGAAACCAGATTTCTAAGTGACCATAAGGGCCTGTAGATGCGCATCCCGTAAGTATTTAACGATATAAAACATTTATTTGACCAGCTCTGGGTGCGAAAAGAAGCAAGAGAACTATTAATAAGATCCATAGTTATTGAAATCTGTGTGAAACAAATAAGAACATATTACAGACCAAAATCTGTATGACTAAAAATAAAAGCTTTTGGAATTTTCAGTTTGGGACAGATCTTGTCCTTACACCTGTGGTTAGGGTTGCAATTAGTTTGAAAGCGCGGATTATCAGCACAACATTTTATGCATTTCGCTACGCCTGCAGTTCTATCATAAGATTCCGTTGATTCCCATCGGTAGCAAATTGAATACTTTGAACTATGGTTCTTGGTGCGTCCAAATCCTCCAAATTTCATACACTACATGATACTCTTAAATAGTTCAGTTCTTACTCGATCGAAATGAAAGTATAGAAGAGTAAAATTCTTCATATTGTAGTAAGATTTGGAGTCTACCGTTACTACTTTGACTTTAATTGGAAGTTAAGCTTTAAAATTACCATTGTTAAACATTTCTTCTTTTGAATTAAAGCCTCTTTCAGAGAGTCGATGTTATATGATGCATTAACTCCCAAAAATATAAATTACGAATACCTAGACTTAGGTTTCTTAAATCATTTTTTTCAAGGAGTCAACCTTCTGAACTTCTGATTCTAGTAACTGTACCTCATTTGACCAGGCTGATAGCCAAGCCTCCTCAACTAATTTTATTAATTTTGGTTATTTTAAAGGACAAATTATTTTTAATGAGTTCTGAGGTTACTTTGTTTTTCACTGAATTAAAATTTTCATGAGTGGGAGGTCGGAAAATTACGACCCTTTTTGGTTGTTGACGAAAGGGAGCTGAAGTAGATAAAGGAGTTGCAAAAATCTGCGAATATGTCGGTTTGATGGAGGAAATCATCGTTTTAGAAGCTTCCTTAATAATTTGAATACTAGTATAAAGTTCTCTATTTGTCTCCTGTATATTTTTTATATTATTTTTAATTGGTTCTTTAAGGTCAACAATAAGAACATCGAAGCTTCTCCCAGCTTCTAAAAGACATCCATTTAATTCAGCGTTGTTTTGCTCAAGCTCAAAAATACGGTTAGAATGTTCATTCAAATTACCTCTGCAGTTGTTTTTCTACATCAGAATGCGAAACATATGTTTTTCATGATTACTTCTTTCCTTAAGCAAATTTTCATTGAATTCCTTGAAAAAGAAAGTGATATAACTATATGATACATTATTTTTGATGCATCTCCTCTATTACTTTTAATTTTTTATCTCCACAGTTGTGCAAAAATGCTCTAAAATTAATTAACTTTTCATATACAAAAAATATTATTTCTTGGTAGTTAGGTCGAATGGAACAGGCTCCCCGTTTCGGCCGATTTTAGGACAATTCCTAAGAGGACTTTCCATACCTTAATTTTCTAAATACAATGACATTACTAACAGTATCATATTTAGATAATAACAAAAATAATAAGACATTTACGTTAAAGGATCCCGATAAATCCAGCAAATGAAAGTGGATAGCTCTCTCACAGAAAAGAAAAAAGTCAGTGCCGGAAAACAGCAGGCAGATGCTTGAAAACGAGTACGCAGATATTCGAAAAAACAGGCCGGAAACGTCAGCAGAAACTGCCACCAGGAAAATCAAACTTCACTAACAACAGGAGCATGGAAACGCAACTATCGCATTGCTCGATGGCTGACTGGGAAGTGAGTGGACCTTTGGCGACGGACCTCGTAATTTTGGTAATTTTGAACCTCAATCAAATGATGAGAACGAACCAGAGCTGGTACTTCCTACCCCTAACTTTCACACCCCACTGATGGGAGGATTTTGAGCCTCAACAGATTTAACGTGCATCAGCCCCAGCTACATGGCAAGTCTTGTGGCATCAAGGCTCGAACTCACGACTAGATGAAAAAACCCCAGGCTGTGAGTTTGCGACCATGACCACTAGGGGGTCACAACCTTCTTCTAAAATGTAAACAGACATGTAAACAAAGAGACATCGTGATTTGTTTTATGTTTCTCTGAAATTTTAGAATTGATATTTTGCATTTCCGTCATTCCGCTTTTTAGCTGTAATTCTTGATTGATTAGCGTGTGTTTGTTTATTTCTATATCATGTCTAAAAGCTGAAGAATTTCTTATGATAATCAAATGAAAAATAAAGATTTTAAAAAATTAATGTCATGGCGTATAAACGCTATGGCCCAAGAGCTGCAGATCTTATTAAATTAATTAACAATAGTATATGTAGCATTTTTACTACACCTGTCATATCATAAATAACCAGCTCAAATCTTTCAATATTATTTAGAATTGCATCCATAGGATAGAGATTTCCATAATGGACCCCAAATATCATGTTCCTACAATTGGCAAAACAAGAAATTCTTTCTGATAAAATAAGACGATTGGCTAACAAATTTTTTATACCTCAAATATCAAATGGTAACTTTTATTCTATATACCGCAATAGCCTTGAAACAATAAATCTGGAAATCCTGGAAGGGGACGGTAACAACATCAAAAATATTTTTTGTATTTTGGGCATTGATGAAACACAAATTATATAAATCTCCAGATTGATGTATTTCATAGATCTTCCTTGTGAGATCTATACATAAGAATTTGGATTTCAAGATAAAAACTTACTAACTCATATAATAAAAGAACAATTTGTGGAAATAGTGAATCATAGATTCATAGATTTTTTCCTAATAGCTACGGATGTATCAAAAAATCAAAGTATGACATCAATAGCAGGTATCACAAAAAATGCATTTTTTGCCAACAGAGAAAGTCATATCAATTTAATTTTTACAGTAGAAGCACTTGCCATATACCAAGCTCCAGACGACTTAACTGAATCACAAGAAAATCTGTTAATTCACTCTGATAGCATTCTGTACTATCAGCTTTAAAAAATTACAATATAAAATCTCCAAATGTCATAATAGACAGTATAGACTAGACAGTAAATTAGTAAAAATAGACTAGTAAAAATAGACTAGACAGTAAATTCTTCATTAATTCACATTTTATTACTCAGACGATTCTCCTTTGGATTCCGGGACATTTGAAAACTTTTTTGGAGTGAACAGGTGGATCATCTCGCAAAATCTGTTGCGGAGTTCAATGAGTACATTGATTGATTTTGCCTCAGAAGACATCAATAGAGATATTTTCCACAACAAAATGAAAATAACAAATGAAAACTTTTATTCAAGCAAGTATTACGAAACCTCAGGTAACATCCCCACCATAGGCATAATATCTAAATGGAAAAAAAAAAGAAGATAGGAAATACTAAGCACTCGAATTATCAGCAAAATGATCAAAAATCTAGGGCTTTTCATTTTATTTAATTTAAATGATAACGCACAATGTAGAACCTGTATCCACGTCAATGATTTGGAACATTTTCTTTTCACTTGCAATAATTACACGCCCCATAGAAATCTTTTCTGGAATATTCACAAGAGAGACCGACAACACAATATTAATTTCAAAGAATATTTGGAGAGAACCATAGCTAAAAAACAAGTTTTCAGAGCATTCTTGCAAAAGATTAAATATTTTGATATTTATTGAATTAAAAGAATTTGTGAAAAAGGGGATAATAGCCTTTGCTGCTCTATATCGCACAAAACAAACGCGCAAACAATCAGATGAAGCATTTCATTTTTGTTAGTCACATTCGTCTTTGCTACTGCCTTCTTCGAGAATTATTTTTCATCACTACATCCATCCTACTTCCCTTACTTTTTTGCGCATCAAAAATATCTACAGTTTTGAGTGTATTTTTTATAATGAGTTATGTAATCAGGTGCTATCGAAATGTGAAAGATAAGCCGTCAGAAAGAAGGGGTTTATGCCCATCTAAAGTACATAAGAGGTAGGAACAAAATCATTTGCAAAATTTTTCTAGTAATACGATGTTCTCCAAAAACTGGTTCAGAAATGAAGATTCACAAGGAGCTGAAAAAAGAATCGTTCAATGTTAGTACCGAAAAATGAAAATGTTTCCTTCTATAGCTGCATCAACAAGTAGAGCAGGCCAGAAAATTATTTTGTTCTAATGAATAACAATATGTAGTGTTCCCTCTTAAGTAGCATAAAATGTGTTGAATATGATATGATTCCTCGGATAAGGAATGAATAGTGCTTATGGATTATCTACAAAAATTGAATTAAAATACAAATACATCAATAAAATATTTAGTTTTACATTTCTTAGCTCTCAAAATGATAAAACCCAATGTTTCGAGGCAAATAAAAAGGTTGTTCCAGCTGTTTAAAAATTAGAAAAGGCCATGCAGCATTAGAAAGTTATTCTATGGAAATGGGTATTCATGCAATGGATAAGAAAAATATTTCCAAAATGTTTACACAAATTGTATAGAGAGACATAAACTTTTAACGAGGACATTCTCAAAATTTCTCGTAAAATTGTTTGAAAGCACCATAAGGAATTGCAATAAAAAAAAAAGAAAGAAAACATTACTGATATCACAGGCTCGTATGATGAGAGATGGTAAAAAATTGGATATTCTTCGAAAAATGAAATTGAAATTTCTGTCGACATTTTGATCGGGTTCATCGTTGATGAAAGAGTACTTTTCAAATATTGTCCTTAACGTACTACCACAAAAAGTGACATTGGAAAAAAAAAGTGTAAACTTTTCCATGGAATGCAGTGGATGTAGGTATTTCACATAAACGAGAAAGACGAAGTGTAGCTCAGAGGGAGAAAAAGACTTCTAATGAATAAAAAAGCAAACAAATTACCAAGAAATAATTTAAATCAGTTAAAACTATGAAAAATATTTAAGAAAAGAAGGTGAAACATACAGTTTTGATACAATTTAAGATGCTTATTTCTCATGACTTAATAGTTGTTTGCTAATTCCTATGGTATATTTTTGAAAATTCTACAATGTCAAATTGTTTCATTTCCTTATTTTTTTTCTCAAAAGATGCTTGTGAGGGAATAGTGTAATACTAATATACCTGTTGTTTAATAGAGTAATGGTAACAAGTAGTTAATAAGTAGTTAATGGTAACAGAAAAGTAATTATTGAAGGTAAATGTAACCAGAGAGAGAGAAATTCAACTATATTTTTCTCAAAACTGCAATTTTTTGAAAAATCTTTTGTCTTTATAATGCTCCATGAATCTTAATTTTTGAGCAAAGTGTTTGAATTTCTTCGCATAGAGTCCTGATAGATGCTTAAACAAATCTAGGTGTCCATCTTATGTTTCGACTTTAATGAGATAAAATCTTACTTGACTTTAATAAATGTCAAATTTAATGAAAATTAAACACACGTGAACGAAAAATGTTCTTAAAAATTAACCTATGAATAAAATTGTAAAAGAATATCCTGATGTATATGAAATATACTTATAAATAGTAATAATTTAAAAGAAAGGGGGAAATAAAAACTGAAAAGAGTAAAAAGAAAAAGTATTTAAAAAAATTTAAAAATTAAATGTCTGTAATTCTTAAAATATCAATTACTTTAAAAATGTTTTTTGAAAAGTATTTGAACTATTTACATCCGAGTATATATGAACATAAAACTTTTCATAATCCTCTGTCAACAAATAGTTAAAAAGTTGTGTTTTTAGAGTCTCTCTCTCCACTCTTAGAGTCTGTCTCTCCACCTCTTAACAGTTCATCGAGATTTTACAGACAATGCTACTCCGCAATAAAGCAGCTGCTTTTGGAAACAAGATGAAGAGTATCAAGTCAGACAGTTCATATTAATAGGGTTCATTAAGGTGGTCTTTATGCACGTAAGCCAATGATTTGTATTTCGATGGCTCAAGACACCGCACGGTCCGAAGAAGGTGGGCTAATGAACATCGAGATTGGATGCAACGGGATTAGAATCAAGTACTGTTTATCGACGAGTCCCTATTTAGTCTGGAATGTGCCATTCGATGTATTTTGGTAAGAGGAGAAAGGGATACTCGGAATAAACTCACATTTAATATTCAGTTAATATCACATTACAATCGAAATGAGTTGATGTTACGGGCTGGAATCAGTATAAGTGGACGAACGGAGCTGCACATAATTCAAAAGGGCAATTTGACGGCCCTCCTGTATGCAGACTGCATACTGAGATTTCGTGTCGCACCTTTTGCTACAGCAATTGGTGATTCCTTTCTTTTACAGTGTACAGAAAACATGCTTGAATTTGAAACAATACAGGGCATTGATTGGAATGTTCTGCCTAACGAAATCCGATCGAGCATGTTTGGTACACACTCGGACGAAGTATTGTATCGAGACCAATGTCTCTTTTTACTGTCCAAGGCTTGAGGATTGGGGAATAGGTTCCACTCCTGATGAAGAGCGACGTCTTAAAGATAATCTCATTGCATCCATGGAAAACAAGTGTACTTAGCTGTGCAGGATTAGCCTTAGATATTTGAGAAAACCACACACCATATTAAACATCTTGCATCATTTCCAAACTATTCTTCTTTTTATTTACTTGTAATCAAATTGGAGCATCTTTTAATATTCTATCAATCGTAAATGGAAATTGCATGGAATTAAAGCTTTCGTACACTTCTTAAAGTATTTTCTCTGTATTACGTTTTGATTTCATGCCACCTTCATTTTATGCTCTTGCATAACTGTCTCGCATAGTTGTTCTTCACTTCTTTGCTTGCACTCCTAAAATTTTTTTGTAGAAACTTCATAAAAGAACATCATCAAGAAATATTTCCCGAAATAGAAACATCACAAACTGTAAAGAAATGAAAACAGTCCGATTCAGCGAAAACCATGAGAACATCTAGAAAAATTGCGGAAGTATGTAATTAAGGAAGAAATAGTAAGAACGTGTCTTTAAATGTTTGTAAAAAATGTGCAGTGTATGAAATGATGCACAATATGCAGTGATGATAAAATTTTGAGTTGTGGTTAAACATGTTTTGTTGCTAAATCCTCTGGATAAACATTACAATGATATTAAGGAGTAATCTATTAAGAAATTCATAAGTTAAAAAAAAAATCTAATATTATTTATGACCTGGGAATAAAAAGCTCGCAATTCCTTTCTCCCTTATACTGGTGTAATGAAACAGTGTCTGAAATTGTGATGTATTTTATATTTTTCAGCATTTTTATACATATCGGATAGGAGGACGAAGCGAGAAGCACTTTCATTATCAAAACTTCAAGTACTTTCAATAAATTACGAATTTATGAGCACCCATTTCAAACCTCTTCACGTACAGTCTCCATGGCTCATTTTTATAACTTCCTTTAGCCACTGTAAATCCTTGTAATCTTGTCTTTTTGTATATTCCGTTAAAGAAATCATGCTTGAAACATTCTAAGGCGAAATCGAAATGACAATAAAATGAATTTCATGCAACGAATATTGAAAATACCACGTAACATGTAAGTCTTGAAAGATTTTTGAGCCAATTTGCTACACTTTTTCATAGATAACACAACAATGATCCTCGACAAGAATTCTATTTTTTTTTTTACTTCATAAGTGTAAACTTATTATTAATATACAAGAAATTATTACGCATTTTTTACATCTTGTTTAAAGATATTTGTTTATATTTAAGATATTAAGGTTTCACTATTTTCGAAGAATTGTTGAACTTGTCCATCAGTTTCTCCTTCCAATAATGCTGTGTGGCAACAATAAAATAAGAAATTATTCACACAGAATAAACTGTTGATAAGAATAGCTTTTATTGAAGAACTGGTGTACGCGGGAAAAAACAAGAATCAAGTTTGCATAAGGCCACGTAACTGATTGTCAAGCTAAATTCAAGATTTATAAGATATAAGTATTTCTATTTCGAAAAATTATATATTTTTTCTCTATGTTATTATTCCTAATAAATAAAAATATAATTTAACAAAATAACATTTTACATATATTTTTCAAAATAGTATAGATTATCACTAATATAAGTTTTTACTAGGCGTCTTGTTATTCACATAGTCAGAATTTTAATTTTTGCACTTCATTTTATGTTAAAACATATAATTAAAAATTGAATTGGATTAAAAATAATACTTTATATGATAAAAGAAAAAGATTTTGGGAAAATCTTAACGCTAGCAAATCATTATTATTAAATTTGAAATCATATATATAATTTGCATATTCCCGTTTCTTTTTCTTAAATAAAGTTGATTATTTTTTAAAACGTTATAATCAAATTATGATTAAATTAGTTTTGTTTGGGAAATGTATTTTCAGAAACTGTAATTCAAAGTTCAAAATTACTACTGTTTTAATCGTGAATCATCATATGGCTTTCACAGTTTAATTATGTATCTTGATTTAAAGAGAAAATAATTACATTCAAATTTAAATCCAATATTGCTTTATTTTTTAAACAGATTCAACATGATATATAAAAAAATATGTTTATACATGAAAGATACTACAGATTCAGAACAGCGTAGTTACAATTTGACTATTCACATTTATTTTACAGGTGGTTTAGAATAATTGCAATTTTAGTACAAATATTGGTGCCTTTATTTTTAACATGTTAGAATGAATGATGCATAACAATATTTATAAATCAAACATCTTATAGAAAAATAAGTTTAATAAAAACAAAAAGAAAAAAAATCTTAAATAATTTAAAATAATCGTTAATAGTTTCAATAATTGTTAAAAGATTTAAAAAATATTTTTTAATGGAGAAAATAATTTAAAGTAAAAATCATAAGTATGCGATCAAAGGCTCTAAACAAAGTATAAACAGACTTAGCTTAGCGAATGATATTTTGACAACACAACACAAGACAACATAAACATAAAATATGCTCACATTATTTCCTGCCTATTATATACTGCTGGCCATTAAAATTGCAACACCAGGAATGAATGATCTGACGAACGCCAAAATCACATGAAAGGAAGAAGGGGTTGGGAAATGCAAATTATTAGTATTTTAGCTCAATTAGACGACGAGGGAGGAAGAAACGACATCTGACATCTGCATAAAAATCGTGTAGTGGATTTCTCATTCGAAAAGCGCTTTCTATGGTCGGATGTTGCTCAGAATATAGTCTTACACCTCGAATAAGAAGAAAAAATGCTTACCAGCAAGTATCGGAATTCCATACAGGCAGGATCGTTGCTTATTGAGAATGTATATTATCGTTCCGTGATATTGCTCGTCGCAATGGTCGAAATCTATCCACTGTCTTGCGAATATGGAATCAATCGGTTGCTCAGGATCATACTGAACGGCATGCAGGATCTCAACGTTCTCTCATGACTAATGCCCGAGAGGAGTCTATCTAGAGACTCCAAGGAGACGATTTGTCACCTGCTTGCATTCGATATCGGCGTAGGGGCCCTGCATCTCATGTGATGGTTTGGGCAGCCATTGGGTACACGACATGCACACCTCTAGTTTGAATAGAAGGTAATTTGAAAGTTGATCGGTATTTTTCTGCAATCTTAGGTCCAGTAGTTGTGCCTATCTACGAGGCCTGCCAAACGTCTTCTTGCAACAAGATGATGTTAGATCATGTGTTGCACGTCGTGTTCCGACTTTCCTCTGTACACAGGATCTATTGCTGTCCTGGCCTGCATGTCTCCAGATCTGTCACCTATTGAAAATGGGTTGCGGAGAGAGACTGGCCCACACTTTCTCCAGCTAATGCGGTTGATGAAGTGTTGTGGTGACCCGCCCCCGTTTCATTCCACATCATTAAAAAACCACTTACTAGAACAGTTTGAAGTATTGCAAAACCGGAAAGTTAAAACTTTAATTGAGGATTTGGAATTAGGTGATAGATCCCCTTCTTTATTGCTTAGACAAATGCGCGAGTTGAGTGAAAACTATGTAGACGAATCTTTTCTTGAGAACATCTGAATGAGGCGTTTACCAGCGCAAGTTCAAGCCGTTTTAGCTCTTAGTTCAGAGAGCCTTAACAAGTTAGCGGAAATGGCTGAAAAAATCATTGAATTTTCACAGGGCAGTATAAACTCTGTTTCTGAAGGTAATTCAAATTCTGGTCACGTTAGTCGTTGAGATAAGCAATTGTTTAAGATGCAACAACACTTAGATGAACTCTCGAGATTGGTCAGGTCGGGTTCAAGACATGCATCTCCGAAAATACAACGTAGACGAAGTCCATCAGTATCTAGAGCTAGTGCTAAAACCGGGAAGGTTGGCAGTGCTAGTACCATTTTAGGTATCCGGAAAAGGCAAAACGTTACATACCTCCTTGTGCATTAGAACAAAAAAACTCGAATCACTTACAGGAGTAGCGACGACTCTTGTTTTAAGAGGTGAAAGTCACAGGCTTTTTGTGAACGATGTAAACAATCATACATGTTTTCTAGTTGATACAGGTAGTGATGTTTCCTGTTATCCTAAATCATATATAACTAAAGATAATGAGAAAACTGATTTCTTTTTATACGCTGCTAATGGTTCTAAAATTGCAACTTTCGGTTGTAAGTTACTGACACTTGATTTAGGTTTAAGACGTAATTTTCAATGGCCTTTCATTGTCGCTGAGGTTACTAAGCCTATTATCGGTGCTGACATTCTAGAACATTTTGGTTTACTGGATTTGAGAAAACGCTGTTTGGTTGATCCTTTAAATGATTTAAAAGCTAGGGGCAAAACTACTTTTCGTAATGTCCCAGTAGTAAAATCCATTGTCGAGAATTCCGAATACTTCGATCTTTTGTGTAAATTTAAAGAGATTACATAGTTGAACGTTTCCCCTAAGAATACAATTAAGCACGATACCGTACATTTCATCCCTAATGTTGGACCCCCCGTTTGTGCAAAAACTCGTCGGTTAAATCCGGCTCAATTCAAAATCGGTATTTTCAGGCCATTTAAAAGTAATTGGTCAAGGCCTTTGAATATGGTTCCCAAAGGATCATCAGATTGGAGACCTATGGGAGATTACAGGGCTCTAAATCGTATCACAATTCCCGATAAATACCCTATCCCTCACATTCAAGATTGTATGTATATGTTAAAAGAAAAGAAGGTATTTTAAAAATAGATTTGGCACGTGCTTATCACGAAATACCTGTGCACCCTCCAGATATACCCAAGGCAGCCATTATTACACCTTTCGGACTTTTTGAATTTCCATTTTTAAGCTTTGGTCTTTGTTCTGCCGCCCAGACTTTCCAAAGGTTCATTAATGAGGTTTTGAGAGGACTCGATTATTGTTTCCCTTACTTGTATGATATCCTAATTGCCAGTGAAAACCATATCGAGCACAAAATGCATTTGGAAGAAGTTTTCGCACGATTTAAAAATTATGGTATCGTGTTGAACGAGTCCAAATGTGACTTTGGTAAAAACACAATAGATTTTCTGGGACATACAATTAATGACAAAGGAAGTACTCCTCATAGTGAAAAGGTTCAAGCAATTATAAATTTCTGACTTGCGTCGGTTTTTAGGTATGGTTAATTATTACCATAGGTTCATTCCAAATATTGCATCTATTTTGTCACCGTTGAATGAGCTGTTAATCGGTGCAAAAAAACGTGACAAAAGGGAGGTTCAGTGGAATTCGGAAAGGTAGAAAAGCTTTGAGGAGATTAAAAATCTATGGCGAATGCAACGCTTTTATACCATCTTTCTGTGGATGTAAAGTTAGCGTTGGTTACAGATTACAGTGATTTTGCTATGGGAGGAGTCCTACAAGAAATTTCTTCTGATGGTCCTAGACCTCTTAGATTCTTTTCGAAGAAGTTATCTGCACAATGTAAATATTCCTCTTACGACCGAGAATTATTGGCAGCGTATAGTGCCATACAGCACTTTCGACATTTATTGGAAGCTCGTATTTTTACTTTGTATGTAGACTATGAACCTTTAATCTTCGCGTTTTCACAAAAACATGAAAAGGCCCCACCCAGACGATTGAGACAACTAGATTTTATTTCACAATTTACTACTGACATTCGGTACTTTCCAGGTAAGGGTAATGTCGTAGCTGACACTTTTTCAAGGATTAGTGAAATACATTTTTCCTCAATGTCGAATTTGGAGTTATGGTCGAAGTTTCAAGAAAAAGACGAGGAGTTGAAAGCGATTTTAGAAGGTAGTACGGAATTCAGTGATAAGTTGATAAAAATAGAAATGCCTGATGGTACTAAATCGCTATACGCAAATAGCTCTAACAGGTTCTATGTTCCTCCTCAGTTAAGACGTAAAGTTCTTAATGAGTTGCATAGTTTGTAGCACCCAGGGATGCACGGTACTAAACACCTCATAGGATCGAAATATGTTTGGCCGGGTATGAATAAGGATATAGGCGTATGATGTAAACCTATCATTGATTGTCAGCAATCTAATGTACACTTGCATACCAAGACCCCTTTGGCGCTATTCCTTTTACCTGACGAGAGGTTCTTTCACGTCCATCTGGATATAATTAAGTTACCTCTTGTGCGTGGATATAGGTATTGCCTCACTATGATTGATAGATTTACAAGTTTGACCCGAAGCATCTCCTATGACTGATATGGAAGCGGAGACTGTAGCTAGAGCGTTTGTGAACACTTAGGGTTCTCGATTTGTCACGCCTCAGAGATTGACTTGCGATAGGGTCGGGCAATTTGAATCGAGTCTTTTTGAGTGTTTATCAAAACTTCTTGATATTCACCTTTAACTCGTACTGCTTTTTATACCCCACAGTGCAACGGAATGATCGAACGCCTCCATCGATCATTGAAACAAGCTTTGACTTGCCATCAAGGAGATTGGTTGAATGCACTACCTCTTGTCCTGTTGAGTAACCGGACAGTCTTGAAGGAAGATCTTAACGCCTCTACTGCGGATTTAATCTATGGATCAAGTATTCGTCTTCCTGGTCAACGTTCCGAGGAGAGAAACATTGATAGATGTCCTGACTACGTAGCAAGGTTACAACGGCTGATCAGATCCATCAGTCCTGCCCTTCCTTTACGTCACAGCTCTCAACGAATTTACTTCCCTAAGATTTGCAAACATGTAGTCATGTCTTCGTCCACCGGCCTCCATTCAAGAAACCGTTACAGATGCCATATGAAGGTCCATTCAAGGTAGTTCGTCGCCTGCCAAAGGATTTCATCGTCCTTATTAAGGGACAAGAGCGTCTTATTGCCATGGATCGGTTGAAACCAGCATTCATTTTGGACGCATCGAATGAACCGTTGGAACAGGAACAAACGGCTTATAGTACAAGATCCGGCAGGAGGGTAAAGTTTCGTCTCCCTTCGTGAGACTGGAGGAGGAGTTATGTGGCGGCTTCCTACGTCATTTTTGACTGCGGAGCTATAAGCAGATTTAAAGAAAAGGAGGGAACGATCTTTTCTCCGCGCACTTGTTTCGCAGATTCCAGACCTGTGAAGGTCGAGTTTTAAAGTTGGAATGTTAAAGTTATTATTGTTAAATTTGAAATAAATGAATAGTTCTTTGCCCCTGTCTCTCGTACTTTTGGCCTCTTACAGTTGTTTGTCTATCCTACACATTCTGATAGAAAATAATGGGGAATTGATGGTTTTATTAACTCCCCTTCCCCATAGTATGGGATGGACTTGAAGCAACTTGGAATCAGTTTCCCATTTCGGTCATTTCAGATCGATTCAATGCTTAACCAGGTAAGGGCAATTTTACCTGCCAGAGGAAGGGGATAGCTATTTCTACTAATTTAGCACTCCTGTTAACCCCCAAACTACTTGCAAATTTAACCATTTTGTCTTCATGCAAAACTGTTTAAGTGCAATGATTATCCTTTTTTTTTATTTGTTTTCCTTCATTATGTTGGATATTTAATTATCAGCAGTGTATGTAATTGTATTATAATAGAAATTTTATAATATTAAATATATTTATCGTAATAAAGTGGATATACAAAAAGTCCACAGCTAGTGTTTTGGGAAATCATATATTAATACAGACCCCGTTGATTCGTTTATGTAGTAATCACGTGATTTAGACGTTGGGCCATTTGATTGTGAATTTAGTCCATTTGGCTTCACTTGCCAAATGGACATTACTTCTATTCAATTCATTACATTTCTTTAGTTCATCTAAGTTGAATATATCAAGTTTCAATTGATTTTCTCAGTTTTTATTTCATGTAATTCTCTTAATAAAATGTCCCCTAGAGAAAATCATGACTAACCAAACATTACAGTTTAAAATAGTAACTTTTCAAGAAATTGTCTTTTATGTATTCTGAGAAAACTTTCAGTTTGTATAAATAATGTATAATCTTAATGTTTTTGAATTATTCTAAGACTGTTGCTTTTAATTTTCCATATTTTTGTACGCCTTTATTTTTTGTATTAAATTCTTCGAAAATTTCAGTTTCACTTTTGAAGGAAGCTGCTGGCTTCAACATTATGAGAAAATTTATAAGAAGAAAAACTATAATTCTGACATATTTGTACAATAACATACAGTTTTATTTTTAATCTAAATGTAGGAGTTAAAATATCTTTGAACGTAAAATAGAAAAAATCAATCATTATTTTTCATATTTCTGAATAAGATATTAACTAACATAAAATTTACTTGCGAAATTCTTTTTTTATTGATAGAAAAAATATTAACTACCTAAAAATAAATTGAGTAAAATCGATTTAGCCATGATAATTCACTTAATTATTTTGATTCAGTTACCTCAAATAAATTATTGTGCTAATATAAAGAAAACAATTGTGTTCTTAAATTAATTACCGTCGAACCTGTTCAGTACAAATGATAGTCATGTTTCAAATTTAATGTTCAAACCTTCAAATGTGCTGCTGTGTTAAGAATGTGATTAGAGGAAATTTCAAAAGCTGGGATTTAAAGGTGAATAACAACACACATTCTCATATATTACATCTATCATAGTAGCAAAACATATAATCAATGTAATGAAAGAATAAATAGTATGTTCATTCTTTAATTACTCATATGCAAAATGTAGTTGAATAATTATTTTTGAATCAGATATTTAAGCACACAAAAAAGTAATGGTTTATTACTAGCAAAAATTAGATTTTATCGAGTGGTAAATACTTCAAAAACAAGTAACATACAATAAGTTAAAAGAGTTTCACATATTATTGAATATTTATTCCCTTTAATCTTGATTTTAAACTATCCGGAATTAGATAGAATTATTTGATTTAAATAAGAATTAAAGTAATCTAATCTAATTTAAAACTACAAAAATAAAGCTTGTAATAGTATGGAAAGAAATATTTATTTTCTCTTTTATTCCATAAGGAAACAGAATTCCTTCAACACAAAAAATAAAATTTGATTAAATTTTTCAGACATTCCAAAAACATTTAAATGCAGTATTTCTTCTCCTCTAGAAATATTTTATAGCTTTCTTTACTGAAATGAAACAAACTATTTACCAATTTAACTCTTTGAGTTGGAAAATAATTCTCAGTAGATATTTAAGTGTATTTATCTTTGTACTTATGTGAAGATAAAAATTTTGAAGAATTGGATTTTCTGAATCCTAAATGCAGGAAAGAAGAACAAAGTAATAAAAAAAAGAAGTCAAATAAATTAAAATTTAATTTCAAAAGAATAGTACTAACTTTCAATCATTTACTGTATAATTATTGATTGATAAATGATTTGAAGATGTTAACAAACACACACACACAAAATTAAATATTTCTTACTCTCGTAATACATTTTTCTTAATAATTTCATTAAAACTTATAATTATTGATTAAAATAAAAAAAAGTACAATATTTTAACGTTCGTCAAATTTCTTTATGAAAGACTAAAAGAACGAAATAAACAATACTTATATAAATGTCATTCGTTCGTAAGAAAAAATATAAGTAATTTTTCTCATATGCAACCAAACAACTTTATTTAACAAGCAACCTGATCTTAACTAAAAATTATGCATTTAGAGGTAACTATGGCTGAATATGAATGTAAAATATTTCTCTAAAGAAATTTATTTAATTAATATTTAATTTAAAATTAATAATATTAATAATAATTTCCCCCCACTAGTAAAAAAAATTAAGGATCTGTTTTTGGTTCTCAAAGGTAATATTTCTCATTTGCGTCTCCGGGTAGGGATAACATTTATAAAAAAATATTAGAAATGTCATTAATGATTATTTTACTTTTGGAATAAAAAAGTTCTGTGTTCAGAAGCATCCTTTCACGAATTTAATTCCATTACGCAGCCGTATTTATATTTTGTTTCTATTACATTGTTCTACATATCAAACAGCAAGTAACTTAATACTTTAGTATCAAGGAATGATAAAAGTCATTCATAATGGGCTGGAAGAGAATATCTGGGACTTATTCATGGTATGTGTAGAGCACAATGGATTTATTGTGCTGTATCAATAAAATACTGAATGTAAATGTTATATGTAATTTGAGGAATGAAAATTTTCTTATTTTACAATAAACAGCTTCTAACATCTATCGACAAATTCGCGTTAATTCTTTGTTTATGCCAAATTTGTTAATTAGCATCCCTATCCTACTATCTGATCTATATAATAAATGATCTCTACTATCTGATCTTCCCTTTGATTTTAAGTAAGGTAGTGTCCTTCAGTTTTTTTTTCCTTGAAAGATGATCTGTGCTTTATGGACATCAGACAAATCTAATATTTGGTCTAATTTTATTCTTGTTGTTATGGTTGATATACCATTTAGTTATATTGAATTGCAAAATGTTTAGAGAATCGAGAGACTGTGATGAACTTCTCGATTTAGGTTCTCTTACACACACACACAAAGATAAAATGTTAGTTGAACATTAGCGAAACATTCAATACATGGCCGAAATAAGCTTTTATTTTGATTGTAGCAGATTTTAGTCGGGCTTCGGCTATCGAGGCTGAAGCGAAAACACCATAAAAATCTCAGATGATCATCAGAGATGAGTGTATGGGCAAGAGTGAGCAAAAGCTTAAAATCAAGATAGATCGTTTCGCTATGTTTTTCGTTATATATCAGGGAAATTTTACTCTGTACATCAGAGACCATGTGGTATAGATGGAGGGATTTCAAGGGAATCTAAGTGTAGACTTTTAAGTATGGTAGGGATCATCCCTACAAGTCTGTAGCGTGGGAAAAAGCTGACTTTGCAGATTTTACGAGCGCGTGATTGCATAAATTAGAGTTAAAAAGGAATCGCATCAGAAAATAAGAATGAACACTCTCTTTTAAAGGAGAGATTGGGAAAAATTAGAAAATTAAATTATTATTGTGAGAAACTAATAGGATTTAAAGTTAAATCTTTGCATATATAATATATATATATATATATACAGTAAAACATGTTTTTGTGCGATGGATAGGGACCGCATAAAATAAATCGTACAAAAAATATTTAGAAATTTTATAAATACTTACATATAATAAACAACTTTGGACGATATACTACCTAAAAAATTTTTATGAGTTAGACAGGGACCGCATAAAAATATTGCTCTTAGAAAACGCATCAATTACTTACGAAATATATGAGATAATGCTTTCAATTAAATTACATAATTAAATTAGACCTAGAAAAATTGTAAAAACATTTAATTTTTCATTGAACGTGGAAATGTTTTCAAAATGTTCATTAAATAGTTCGATGCGACTCGTCGTAATCCAAAATGCGCATCTTCTTGTGACGAATTGATCTAAAATAACTTTCGTCGCTTGAAGATAGGATTTCAATTGATTTGTTTTTTGGTACCATAAAGTCAGTGATCAGTTTTCGTGACGAAAGTCGATCGGTCAAATGCTTGTAAATGTCACGATAACGAGAAATGCATGATCTTAGATCTTATTGGAATATCAAGCTTCTTTCCGCATTAGTATCTATTTTAAGAAAATGCTTTTCCAATTTTTTTAGAAATCTGTATCCCTGCATATATTTTATCTGGAGTATTAGATTCCGGTTCTTCTTGTCCATTTTCATAATCTATCAAATTATTGATAATGTCACGATCATTGACAGTTTGGTCCTCAATCATTTTGTCCAGATCATTTTCGCCGAAAGTATCAAAGCCTTCTTCCCTAATGTTACGTGCGAGCGCAGTAATTTCAGATAATAACGTAGACTCGTTATTGGTTATATTTCGATTAATTACGCATTCAGGCCCGATAGCTTTCCAGCATGAATTTAATGTGTGTTGTTTTATTTGGCCAATTGCTGCAGTAATTTGGTTTATGCAGTCCAAAATTGAGAATTTGTTCCAATATTCAGTCCTTAATTCACAGTTCTCTAGCTTTTTCAGAATGTAGCTAAAGGTTAATTTGATATAATGTTTCTTAAAATTTTCGATTATGCCCTGATCCAGTGGTTGTATAAGGCTGGTCGTATTTGGTGGTAAAAACACTAGTTCTACATTAGGATGTTCTATACAGGGATGAACGGGTTTATTATCACCAATTAGCAACACTTTAAACGAAAGATCTATCTCTTCCATGTATTTTTCAATTTCTGATAGAAAAGAATTGTTGAACCATATTGTGTGCAAATACAGCTGATGTGACCCATGCCTTTTTATTGGCCATGAAATGTACTGGATATTCATCTAAATTTATGCCTTTTAGCGCACGTGGATGCAAAGCTTAATTTATAAGTGGTTTTAACATTTTTTCACCAGAGGCATTTCTGCAGAGAAGAAGTGTAATTCGATCCTTTGCAGCTTTAAGACCACTTGTAGTTTTCTCAATGATTTCACAATGAATGTTCGGCTGGGCATCTTTTTCCAGAATAACCCAGTCTCATTTGCATTAAATACTTCATCTGGGCAATACCCACCATCATCAATGATTTCTGCTAATACTTTACGATAATTCATAGAAGCTGTTTCATCGGCGGACGCTGCCGTGCCTTGTATCTTCACATTGTGAATTGCGTATCGTTGTAAATATCCAGTGAACCAGCCATTGCTTGCAGAAAATTTCACGTCTCGTAAACAGGATGACGCACTTGGTTCTAAATCCTTCAGCTGGTTGAAATACTGTCTAGCGTTTTCTTGAATTAATTCTTTGTGAACGGGAATTCGTTTTTTAGTTAAATCTTTAATCCACAATACGAGAGCCCTTTCCGTCTTCGATATTACAATATTTCTTGAATATGATGCTATTTTACTAATGTCGTTTTTGTTGCACTATTAAAAGATTCAAATATTTTATTCGCATTTTTGTGTATAGCCTAATTTAAATTCGTTAGCAACAGCTGAGAATTTTTCATCATCTGCTAGTTCATTTAATTTTAGAATTTTTGGTTCAAATGGAATTGTTTGTCTTTTTACTTTCTTTTGGCTATAATTATTCATTTTAAGGGAGTACTTATATCAGAAATAAAATAAAAACCATAAGAACTGCATTTAAATAGAAACAAGAGTACCTAATTTATTTATCTTTAATCTCACTATGAAATGGATCCTTAATCATGTGAATCGTGGATAAAACTCTGAATACGAAGCGTATACTGCTCGCGCGTTGAGCGACAATATGTACGTAGCTGACTCTGCCTTGTTAGGAGATTGTTGAAACCAAATGAACAGAGCATCGCGAAGTCCAGATACATCGTCGTCAAGGAGACCACGTAATCAGAGTTCGTCCACAACTTGTATATGTACAATGATAGAAAACATTAAACTGGTGCAATGCCGCTGAGATTCATCTACCGTATAAAAATAAATCGCACGAAAAAAGTCGCACATAAATAAAACAAAAATAAAATCGCATAAAAAAAGAACCGCACAAAAACAGGTTTTGATGTATATATATATTGGTTTGTGTGAGTGTGTGTAGATATAAAACTTGACTTATCGCTTGAAACGTGACAACCTCACAACCAGGCAGTGCCGCTACTCGTGGAGTGACATTCCACTAGGGGAAAGAAGACGCTTTGAGTAGGAAGACGTCCTTTGCAGAGCTTGAATGTAGATGATGTCTCCATTCAAGCGTGTCGCGTTAGGTGATAGAGGCTTTTACCTCATAAGTGCACAGAGCACTTACAATAAATAGTATCTGACCGAAACTGTCAACTACCGCACATCTGTGACGTAAATATCAATCACATTATTTTAATTAACTGCATTTTTTTTCTGTATAGCAATCATTGTAAATACACTATAAATCATAACTCAAGGACTCATCATACTTGAACTAATAATATTACAAGTGGGGGGCTTTGCCCGGATGCAATGATAAGTGCAGACCGGTTTTTTTTTGTGTGTGTATGCATAAGGTAATTTTAAAGGATTTTAAAAAAATCTTGAAAAGGAACTTGCATATCATTTCGACTATGGAATGTCTGAAGGAATTATATCCAGAAATTTTCATCTTACTCAAGGATTTTCATCTCATTCAGCTGTGGAAAGTTGGAATCGTGAAGGTGGAATTGTGATTATCATGAAATGATCAGGTAGCAGAATTTTATTTACAATTTTGAAAATGTATGCGGTAACAACAAAAGAGGATCTTATCCTCGTTACGAAAGAATTGGAAGCAGTAGTGTCATCAAGTGAAAAAATTGTTGATTTAAAAAATATTATAAAATATATATTATGAATTTTTTTATGTCGTATTCAGAATTTGTAAGACATTTGATCAATTCAGTTGTTCAGGAGAGAAAATATCGAACTGTTCTTACCGATGAATCTTATTGGGAATGATCGGTTGTGGACAAAATTAAAGAACAAACCACCGTAAACAAACTAAGTAGATATCTAAAAATTAAATTTATTAAGATTAAGTAGAGAAACTGAATTTGAAAATTTCAAAATTATTATGTCTAAATGACTCTTTACATGAATTAGCCAGTGCTCATGTTGAAGCACCACCTAAAAGCTTAGAGAATCTAATTAAATCTGTGAAAATATTAGCGACTGTCATTCCACTCAGAGCAGAAAACTTTCATCTTTTCTTTCAATCTCTAAAAAAAGCATTAATTCATAAAAATGCTCCTGAAGAACAAAAATCAAAAAATTCTAATAATATTTTAGAAAATAGGGCCAATAATGTTTTGATCCACGTAAGTGATGAAGAATTGAGAAGTTACAATAAATTAAAAAACATGGTTTTAAAACAGTATCAACTAACGGCGCAAGAGTATCTAAATTCACTTATTTCTGCACAAAGATCTCCGAATGAGTCGCTTGTTCAGTTTTCATCCAGACTTTCAGTTACGTTAGAATATAAATGTAAATTAAGATAAGTTTCAAAATTAAAATAATTATGGGACTTGATTGTGTCAGATAAACTCTTACAATCTTTGGGTTGCGAGACCTCTGTATATATTTGTGTAAGAATGGGAGAAAAATGGCTAAAATCACTTGATATAGACAGAGAATTATAGACAGAGAATATAATCTCTATTTTCCATCCATAGGAAAATCACTTTGCGAGATGTCTTTTGATTCTAAATCGTCGATAGGATTCTAAAATAGTTGTTTGTATAAACAAAATCAAAGAAGAGTAATGGGAAAACCTTCAACAAATAGAAGAAAAAAATATTCCTCCAACAATCTAATTGCTTCATTATTAATTGCTTCAATTATAATACATCTCATTTTGAAAAAAAAAATATTCCAGAAAGGTTTCAAAATACCCTTAGAATAAAAGAATCTGATTAGCATGTCAATATGATACACAATGAGAATAATGGTGATAATAATTTAGTGATAGGAATTGCAACCAATTCTTTAACAGATATCCCTTCCCCCCAAAATAAGTTATAATATGATGACATTTTCGCAGATGATAAAAAACTAAGAGTTTTTGAAGATAGCAATGCTCATTGCATTGTTTTTAAAAAAGTCTTTATTGCCAAATAAAAGTTCAAATGGTGAATTGACATTAACTTGAAGTTTTGGTGAAATAGAAAATGATGACGTTGCGTGTATTAATTTTTCTTGCCAAAATCATCAACTGCATTAAGTAATCGGTTGCGAATGGAAAGTATAATACCAACTTCAATTTATTCCATGCGTTTAGAAGTTTCAAAGGATGTAAATGTAAAGAAAAAGTACCAAAACGAGTTCAATGAATATTTATTGTGTTAGAGCTAAAGAGAAAAGGAGGTAAAAAAATCAATTAAGTCAGAATAAAACCGATTGTTTTGCTTTATTACCGCTAGAGACGGATCATATTAGAAGCGAAAAATTGTTTACACATTTGAGACCATAAACTGTGTTCGGAGATAAATTCTCCACTAAATAACTATCATCGAAATAAATTGGAAATTGTAGATTTACAAATAAGAAACAAGAGGATCTACGAACAAAAATAAAGAAACCTACGGAATATCAAGTTGGTGATACTATCGCCATGCATAGGTCCAGTTTGGTGGAGGTCTTAAGCTGATATCCAAATTTTATGGACCATATAAAATAAAGATTGTTCATCCCAATGACGGATACGGAGTGGAGAAGACTGGAAATCTCGAAGGAGTACAGCGAACGACTACTGCCGCCGATCACATGTCTCGGGCAATGGATTTCTAAGCCCTTACGTGCAAACTGCCTTTTTATATAATTTTCTTTGCTTCCGTTTTGTTTATTTTTCAGGCTTTTATAATTTGTAATTCGGAGAAGAATATAAATGTAAAGCGAAGGTGACAGTTGCAGAGCATTAAGCTTGTTTGGTAAATTTGGTTGGTGTAAAAAATAGAAAAGTTGAAAAAGAAAAAGAACGCTAAAAAGAAGAAAAAGAAAGTAATTACTTTGATTCATCACAATTTCCCTCCTCTATAAAGCTGGATTACTAGAAGTTGCCTTTTCCAGTGGATTAAATCTGCGATGCGACGCAAATTGTAAGACCAAGAAATTATTTTTATAAGTATTATTTAAACTGATGAATAAAAAAAAATAGCAAAATAGGGCATTAGTTGCAGCAAAATCATTCTTTCAATAACATGCAATTTACATTCAAATTCAAAATATAATGATTTCAACATGTAAGTAAAATCAATATTGTGATTTAAAAAGAATTTTAAATATTTTTGCTGTGCATACTTAAAAAATTTAACATTTCTTGTTGCTGTTAGGTGGCATTGTGTCTTAAAAAAATTAACGCAACTTTATAGCTTCACATTCACTTGAACTTAAAATTTTCAAACATATAAACCTAAATAAGTATGGCATTTTCCCAAACTAAGATTTTACATAATATAAAAATGAGGTGTTCAAGGGCAAACACAATTTTATTGCAAACAAAGATTTATTGGCCAAAACCTTTTCCCTTTATAGCTGGAGAAGTATGGTCTGATCTGACAGATTCTTGTCACATTTGTTCGCCAAATCAAACTTTATACAATTTTCCTAATCACTTTTTTATTCATCTTATATTATTTATAATTTGCATTAACCATATGTACTTATTTTTTCCTTAAAACACCTCACCAGAGAAATCATCTAAACCAGCATCATATCAATACAAAACATCTTTTAAAACTAAATTTTCAGAGAAAACTAAACATTTTAAAAATATACTATCATTTAACCGAAACAAGTTTTTAGATAATGATTTCAAAATAAAACATTTTAATCTATCATTTCTCATTTGATTATTTTAATAAATGACCAACATGTTTCACTTGACTCAAAAAATATGCAAAAATGAAAAATATTTCTAATAATATCTATTTTAATATAGTACGTATTTTAAAAATTAAATTAGTATAATGTTCAAACAATATCACTCTTTTTGTTCATTACATTTTCATAACCCCCATAATTGCAAAAAAAAAATAATTAAATAATTATAAAAATCTTTAAAAGCTTGTATCGAATTTTAAAATAATCTTATGTCAACATTTACTTTCACAGAATAAAGCATCAGAAGAAAATAATTTTTAGCAATTTCAATAATATTTTAAGCAATTTATATTTAATCACATATTTGAAGAACTACATAGTAAATTTTCAAAATAGAGAGAACTAATTAAAATTTATGCTGCACTTCATATACCAATCAAACCTGCAATATTTTTATCAAAAGTTTCACATTTACAAGATTAAATTTGGAATAATACGGAACATAATTTATATTTCTAGCTTGCCATACAATATTTTTTTTAAATAAAAAGAATATAAATTTAAAATATACTGCATAACATAACACACTACGTTATATTTTCTTCAACTTTTTAAGAAATAAAACGTTATCACAAACATTCGCATTTCACTTTCACTAAATTTCTCAATTATTTTTTTAAAAGAAATATGTATTATACTGATTGCACATAAAAGCAATTGTTATTTTATGTTTGAATTTATTTTGAAAAATTATAAGGTCATTTATATGTCTAAAGAGAGTAAATTTAATGCAATCAATGATTTTTTGTTTATAATAATGTTCGTCAATATTGACGACTATTACTAGCGAGTACATCTTATGATAACTCTTTAATTTGTATATATTTTAATCATTATAAAATAGAAAATTTTTTTGAAACAAGATAAATAAGTAATTTAAATTTCTCATAAAATATAGAACTACTTTATTTTAATTTTTTAAGAATAACCATAATAATATTAATTAAATCCTCTACATCTATAGAACTAAGCCAGTTTTCAAAGTCAGAAATATAATAAGCATCAATCACTTTATCATTATTGTAATTAATAACTTTATAGCTACTTTGAATAACAATAGTTTAATCAAAAACATCTATAGTATTTTGTAAATTTTTTGCATTATTTTACTAGCTTTATTAATACAAATATTGAAATCATTAGAGTCACAGCTCTAAATGTTACAGGTACTTTGTGAAATTTAGGAGTTAAAACGATATGAGGAAAATTTATAATATCCATAGTATAACTAATTTCTTTATTTAAAACTATTTATACAATAAAAAATTCTATTCTTATTTTCTATCATTATTAGTAACATCAATAAAATTATTACTATTAATAAGATATTTATTAATCATAGTGGAATAAAGTTTTTCTTTGGAAACAACAGCATAGTTACCTTGATCCTTATCAATATAACAAATAATATTCTTTAAAATATTCAAAAAGTAAATTATATTTAATAGCCAAATTAGTTAAGCAGTTTTCAAGGTAAACAATAATTGTTTGATTAATATAATTATTATTGTTAGAAAATATGTGTTAATTTTCTGTGCATATATATATATATATATATATATATACATTATCTATCTAGAATTTTTATCCTTATCAATATTTCGATTATCTGTAATCACACGTTGGTATTCTTGATTTTTATATATTCTTTATAATCCTGACAGTTAAATTAAATAATGCTCTGTAAATCTTTATAATTATCATAATTATACTTTAAACGATTTTTTTTTATTAAATTTTAAAGCTTTTTTATAATATTGTTATTAATAAGAAATAATTTCACGTTTGATAAGAATCTTGTTAAAGTTTATTTTGTCAAAGGGTTTATCAATAGATCTAATGCTACATTATTCTATTTTGACTTATCATTATTACTATCATCAATTTTATATTTATGAATTATAAATTTGCAGATATCAACCAGATGTAAACAAGTGCTATCGACTTATTACATAACGAAAACCATTCAAATTTTAATTTCTCTTTTCTTCAAAAGAAAAAAAGGTATTTAATACTATTAATTCTGAAGCCGTTTACAAATTTACAATTTAAAATATAAAATTTACCTTTCATAAGATTCATCTCTATACATTTTCTCTTGCTATTTCTTCCTCTACGTTTTTATTGTTAACTTTATTAAAATATTGAGCATATTATATAATCATAATTCCCATTAAAGTTTCGTTACTTCCATTTTGTTAAAAAAATTGAATCTTGTTAATAAAATGGAATACGTTATGACCATATTGAAAGCTACAATATAATAATATAAACCAATTCATTTGGAAAGCTAGCAAACCCAATTCAAATAATAATTTTGCTTAACACTTCAAATCAAACAGATCAAGCTGAAAAATTCTAAACTTCAAAACAACAAGAAAGCAAATATCTAGAAACCAAATAAACAAAGTTTTTGAAATTCAATGGAATAACAAAAATATATAAACCAAATAAGAAATTCAAATGTAATATATCAAATATCCATCATTCTTAAATTCATAAGCCAAAAAATAAAAATTAAACAAATATGGTACACATAATGTGTATATGCATATGTTATATATATATATATATATATATATATATATATATATATACATGTATATAAAAATGAAAACTGATGAAATGTACCATGAAAAATGAACTAATAATTTAAAATTTTTAAATCTAGCTTTTGACAGATTTGTATGTTTTTACTAGATTTAGAACCTCAACATTCACCTAAAGACAAATGTTATATAAAAACATGGAATTATCATAAAAATCTATAGGTATCAAAAATCAATGACCAAACAATTTTAAGAGAAACCAAGAAATATAAACATATATGGAAAAACCCAAACATTAACAAAAAAAAAAAAGACCAATTCAAAATTTTAGCATTGAGAATTAAAAAAAAAAATAAAATACTCATATAGAGAAATGCATTACAAGAACAGAAATATTAATACAAACCTACAAATAGATTACCACCTATAGAACTAAGTAGAGTAATGACATCTATCAGATAAAAAGAATACTGGTGCAAAAATTTTTATAAAGCCTTTAAAGTAGCAAAGAGAGAAAGAAGAAAATAAAAATCAGAAACTTAATGAAAAAAAAAAAAGAATCCATATTTAAAGAAATGAATAACAAATTAAAAATATACTTTAAAAATCACAAAGAAGAGAAACTAAAAAGTCATTGTTATAATATTTTCAATTTCAATTAATACATTTCAATATTACATTTGCATTTAAAACTTTTTCTTTAGTTTATCTTTGTTATTGTATAAATCTTTGGTGTTATAAACATCTTCTAATATTATGTAAAATTTTGATATAAATTCAGTTTCTAAAAATATTTGTACTTCATAATGTACTGTAAAAATAATTATTTGTCTTCTCAAATAAAGGAACTTTATGAATTCTGAAGAGCAGATTACTTGTATCATTCATTTATACTAATATTAGTTTGCAGTAAGAAAAAAAAAGAATGCTACGGATTAGTTTTACAGCTCTGTTCAAAAAAGGCTTTTCTTAAATGTAGTGTGAGGCCATTGATTCATTTTATTTATGTACCCTGATCCTAGAAGTAAGAAAAAAGCCAGAGTCTTTGCCCTCAGAAATAAAGAAATTTCATCCGCCTATAATTACAGTATGAATGAGCAATCGCGGTATTTATGTTACGATACAGGAATAACGACGACACGAAAATAGAAAAAAAGTGAAAGCTTTATAAATCAAATACAATTCTGGATGATGGGGAAGAAAAATAAAAAACCAATTTCTCCACAACCGACGACTTCATTCTCTGGAACCTTGCTGGGAAGCGAAAAGGTCAGAAGGGGGGAAGGGCAGGTTTTGTTGTTTTCTCATTCTCGGAAAGCAGTCTGTTTCCTATTGCTTTCCAAAAGACTGCTAACCAAAATGTCAAAGAAAGGTAAAACAAAAATTCCGTTTTTCTCCTTAGTTCTAGATTATTTCGATTAATTTACCGAAACATAACAATTGCCTTTTCGAAAATAGATATCATCAACCAGGTGTTAAAAAATTATTCTTTACTTGGTTTTACTTTTCTTTATTAGACTTTCAGTTGTTTGATCATGTTGTATATTTTGCAGTCCATACCAGTTGTTGGTAATAATTCAGAATGATCCAATATTAACAATTATGTGTTTCAGTAACACGAAAGTACTAATTGAAAAATTTGATAACATGAAATTATTTAGCTTTTTGTACGTGGAAGACCTTTCATAAAATACTTGAAGTTTTAAGTGTTTAGGAAACGTAAGGCACGTTTGAATAACATTTTAAAAGTAATGAAACAAAACTTTTAAGTGTGTAAAACATTGTTACTATATAATTTTTAAGAAAATGATTAATTACTAAATAACTATAAATGAACCCTAAAAATTTATCAATGAACTACAATATAGTTGAATAGTTTTTACGTATAAAATTAAAATATAAATGAAATGTTTAACCCTAAAGAAAATAACTGTATCAAAATATATATCAAAAATATATTAATCAAAATATATATCAAAAATATATTAATCAAAATATATTAATTACATCTTCTTTTGCACTAACTCATTTATCAACTAGAAAAAAAAATACTTTTTTAATAAAATTCAAAAAAATCGGTGATGACTTCCTGAAGAAAAAAGGGAAACAAACAAAACAGGAAGCGTAAAGAAGATAGATAGATAAAAATACCGGTTGGAAATATAAAAAAAGGCCTCGTTATATCAATAATTAAATTACTGTTAATTAATTTATTTATATAGCTCAGAGAAGCTGCAAAACTTTTGATAAAAACTTCCTTCGTTTTGTGAAAATTAACACGTTGATTTTGAAGAATTTTTAACGAATTTTGTTTCTAAGAGGATTTATATTCTTATATATTATGCCTTTTTTAGTAAACATCACATCTTAGCCTATAAAAGAGTGAGATATTAATGTAATTAAGCTTTATTGAGTCCAGAGCTTTATGCACTGACTTTCCAGTAAGTTTTCCTCATCAAAATGTCAAAACTTATTTAACCCTCGAATACTTTTAGGAAGCAAAAGAAAATGCAAAACTATAGTAGCGACACATTTTCTACTTACAAACTAAACAAACGTTGCTTTAATTTTTTTTCTTTTATAGGAAACTGTCTTCATTCTTTGCTTTTGGGATAAAATCCTCATTTTTAGAAAATTTACTATCACAAGCAGGCTTTAATATTATAATTTGAGAATATATATTCGAAATTCTTTTTTGTTCCACTTGTGTTCTTAAAAATTAATTCAGCCTATCAATTTCTCAAATTGTAGTTGTACGGTTAAAAGTTAACAATACGGAAAATAAAGCAAAATTGAAAAAGGACTTTTTTTTCTTTCATCAATATACCAGTTATATGTTTACCTAGTTCTGTACTGGATTGTATATTCTTCTTATAAAATCGTAACTTTATATAACTTAGCTTAACTAAATGTATTTTGGATCTAAAAATCCCTATTAGTTTAGCACAGAAATAGAGCAATAGTTTCAGTTAGAAATGATCTCCTTTTACTATTTAATATATGAACACCAGATATCTAAATTAATAATGAACAGCAACTACTCAAATGAATGATGAGCACCATTTATCGAAGTGTTGCAGCAGTGGCGTATTCTACTATTAGTAAATACGAGAATTATAACTCCGAGATATTCAGTGATTTTATTCTTTTTTTGTGGGGTTTATTGTCCTTGATAAACGTGGGTAGCACTCCCTCGGAATACACTAGTGATTTTTCTCTATTTTCGATCCTCCTTCTTATCAACCAATATTTACTCCTCCGCCTCTTTTTTTCTATCTAAATTACAATTTTAACAAATGTCTGGAGCATCTTAGCCAGATTTTTCTCTTACTTAAATCTTGTCACTTCCTCCCTCATCTACCTAAATGGAGGATGAATGCCCTCTTTCTAAATAAAGGATGACCATCATCTAACTAGAATATAAACACCATCGATCTAAACTAGATAAACATTAAAACCTGAAGCACGTAAGCCGACATAATTAAAAATAATTTCAAATTAATTAATTTCATTTGTGTTAAATAAATCTCAACTCTGCATTTCTTGAAATACATTTTATTATAACAAGACTTATCGCTTTTAATAGACTTTTGATTAAACGTAATTGATAGTAATATTCATTTGGCTTAACATTTCGAGACTTCTGAAACTAATTTTATAATGGGATGCGAAAATTAAATTTCTTGATAAAATATAGTAAATTTTATTCGATTCCTAAAAAAGATTCAAAGAAAATGAATATTGACTGTAATTAATTTTTTAAATAAGTAATCTTTCAGTGCAAATATAACATATATTCATTGTTATAAACTGAGCTAACAGGGATATTAAAACTGAATGAAATATATAAATAGGATCTGTATCGCATTTCGTGAACTGTGTGAACACACTGTAAAGTCATTCTGAGAAGCAACACGAGGGCTATTGGCGACGGACCTCGTAATTTTGAAACTCTGTCGAGAATCGAGGACGATACCTGAGCTGGCATCTCTCCAAACTTCCCCACCACATTTAGAGGAATCAGGTCTCGAATCCATGACTGGACGAATACTTTGCCAGGCGTGAATCCGCCACCATGATCACTAAGCTGCCGCAGCTACCTAGTGTGTTTTTTATATACTTCATGAATATTTAATACCTAAAGATAATCATGTATGTTTTTACAAATTATGAACTTTTATATTATATCATATCTGCTTACAGAAATATAGCATTCATGGATGTTTATAAAAATACAAGGAACGGTTAAACTTCTCATTCATAGCGAATGTTTTTTCGGCTCCTTTTTCGATTTCCCCCTCCGTTACTTTTAAATCTGGCGTATATCATATCACATGGTGTGATGGTCTGCCTTTCTTTCAGACAATTTATTTTTCATAGAATTATTTGGAGATTCATTTGTATTCACTTATTCATTTTTTTAGCTGAATATTTATTTTTTCATATAAATTGTCAGAAAAAAAATTCTTACAAAAAAATAAATTTTAGTTTAAATTAATAGAATTTGAGTATTCTCTTTTATTATTCTTCGCATGTGCGATATGCTTAATTTAAAATTAAAATATTATGAAAATCATAAAAAGAGTTGAATTCTGAACTTGAGTTTTTGTAGTCTACACATTTCTATCAATAACCGTAATTAAATATCCTACATTTACTGTTAAACGGTAATGAATCTCAAAATTATAAACATTTAACTTCTCATTCCCGAATTCTCTCTGGAATACCAATGCATAAAATACTTGAGTGTGGATGCCTTTAATGTAGAAAGACAATGGCAGTATCTACAAAGATAAAATATCTCTCTGAAGTAACATCTGTAAGTATATGAATAAGGACAATAGGACAGATAATATAAGGACATAGATTATATACTATTACAGTCAATAATAAAATGATGTAAGTATTATTTTTATCAAAAATTACATGAGTCTTAGGAATATTGATAAAGTACAATTGGATCGAATTCCAGGCTAGATATTACTAACATGTAGAAGTACTAACTGAATTGTCATTCTCATCACTTGACCGATATTTTGAAATAGCGATGTCTGTCAATGAGAGAAATTATGATGCTTCTCAGAGCAATGTTAATAAATAAATAAAGTAGTCGATAAAGCAATACGAATGTACTCCCACTTGCTTTGTACAATTCTGAAAAATTCCTCGAAATCAACAAGTTCATACAACATATCATAAAAATAGTTATATTTAGCGCATTTACTACATATTAAACAAGCATATTATGTCTTGGTTCAGTCTTTTCTGAAAAATGGTGATAAAATAATAATAATAATCGTTTGTTGTAAGCTAATGACATAAAATTCATTTATCAATGTGATTTGGAGTTTCCTGATTATATTCATTAATGGCTGTATAATATTTATTAAAATAAATTTACAGAAGTTCCCGAATAAACATATGAATAATTTTGAATTCTTCTGCATTCCTCACTCCGCGGAGAAGGGATCGGTTCACAGAAGACTGATTTGAAAATTCTGTTTTAGACCTGTAAATTATTCCAAAGTGTATTCAAACAGATTCTGCTCGTCTTTGAGAATTAAATGCAAATAGTTGTTAGCAACGTGAGATCCAATCTCTGGTGATTTGAAAATTCCAGGAATAGTCTACTTCCGAATAATTCCAGACTGGTAGAATCCTAAATCTCCCCTTTTTGAGAAATGTTCTAAGACTGTCTTCATCAAGCCACTGAGATGATTTCCAGGCACCACAAATTAGACCTAATAATGACTTAAAATTCCTTCTGAGAAACGAGATTTTGCAGTCGATATCCTAAAGGAGTACAGTATCGATACATTTCAACATAATTAAAATTTACCTGAGGACACAAAATTTCTATAGATAATACACAAAAGAATATTTGAGCAATGGAATACAAAAACAGAAACAACAAATTACCATATATTCCTCATACCATATTTTGACATTTATAAGGAACTACGTATAAGTGGAAGGAACTTTGTGTAAAAGGAACAGCAAGATTTTAAGGTTTAAAATGTAAAGAAAGTTTTTATCAAATCCATACATTTATGAACTAAATTTATTTCGGCACCATTTAACAGAGGCAGCACACAATGGTAATGCCAACTTGCTTTGGCAGTGCCATCTGTAACAAAAAACAGGTACGTTTCGAAATCACACATGAAAAAAAATATTCATATGTAAAAAAATTGCACGACTTTCAGGCATGAATCTTAAAACAAATAGGTTTCTCATGTATTTTGAAATTTGGTACGTAATAAAAGACAGGTATTGATTAATCCATGAATGAGAACAGTCAAGAATGATATACGAAGTTTTGAAGCTTTCATCGTTCCTTTTGAATCTTATTCGATGTCTAAATATATTCTCCTCTCAGTCAGTGAAAAGTACCACCAGTCAATTGAGAAACATTTCATTATTTCTAATAAAATATTTGAAAATGAATAAAATTGTTTTAAGGGATTATAAGAATCTATAAAATGATTGAATGTGTACAGATATAACGGTTTTGATTTGAAAAAATGCATCATTAATTTTTTTTAAATATACTATTTTTGTAGCGAAAGGACATGAATAGTGTACTGAAAGTAAGGCTTTACTTAAAATAAATCATAAAATAAAGTATCAAAACAATGTTAAAGTGAAATAGCTTTAAAAATGCAAACTTATGTCAAATTTTTGAACACTAATAAACAAATTGTAGAGCTTAGTATAGCTACGTAAATTGCCAAGAAAGGCAGCAAATACCTCCGCATTAAGATTTCTGTATTTTTGGAAAAATGCATCGTATTTCCTGGATTCTTTCTTATATTTTATTTTCATAATTAACATATCACGTCACACGAGAGCTAAGAACAGCTACATGCACAAGAACTCTCATTATTTTATACAAATTACAGAACGTGATTCTCCTAACACATAGCCCTAGTGTTCTATGCAGCAATTTTCGGACACTTCTCAAAGAATGTAGGTTTAAATTAAATGTTAGGTTAATTTTTCAGATAAATCAAAATACACACAAACGAGCTTGTAACCGAATCTCGTTTTCTCGGTATCGGCTCATTCACTGACATGTCCTCTAAAATAAAAACTTTCATGAATTATCTCTAAATCTAAATAACTAAAGTACTAAATATTTTATGTCTCAAATACTAATTTTCTGAAAAACTTCCGTGGAGAAGAATTAGAAAAGAGCTTTAATAATCAGTAGTAAGACTAAATTTTAATATTCGACATGTAAATGTATCTCACTCTTGTAACATGCTTACGAAATCATAAAATATGTTCAAAGTCTTATTTTCATCAATTATATGATTAATGTTACTTGGCTGAAAATCTGCAATTATATGGAATTCCTTTTGATGTGCAATGAATCTCAGAAAGCTTAATTACTAGCGCTTGATGAGACATTTTTATTTTGAATAGAAAACTGTGCAATCATGGCTTAATAACTAAATTACATGACAGAAAAGGACGAAGAAAGTAGGAAATATTATTCACACAGAAAAGCTTAAATATGAATACATCTAATTACAGAAATTAAAATACATGTTTATTAAAAGTAATGTACTGAATATTACAGTGTTTTTTTTGCAAAGGTAGTTGCAGCAGTTTTGATATAATAACGTGACGATTAGAGGAAAATTGTTGAAGTGTGCTTCGTGTACACGCAAATAAAATAGGATTTTTTTATTTATCCCAGCTAACAGTAGTTAATTTCTATCGTTTAGTAACGCTAAAATAGGGAGGATACATTAGGAAATCTAAAATAACATAAAACGGAACATAACGGAAAAACATAAAATCGTATAACAATAAGAACAATTTCTGAAAGCATTCTGACAAATTAATGAATTCTAACGTTTCGGAGACTGTGTCAGAGTCTTGTTTACAAAAAGCAACCCACACATCTTTGTTAGTAGTGTATTTCTTTACAGGTCCAAGAATTCGTATTAACAAAATTACTACTGAACAAATTGATGTTAGATTTAAGCATAAACACCACACACAACATACAAACTTTATTTTTCTTTACATTTAATATTTTATATTGTGATCACTTTATTGAAATTATTTGTGTTTTGTAAAGGTAAAGGATTATTTAGGCACGAAATTTTTAGGTATCATACTTTTTTAGGTATAAATTTCGTGTATAACTCCAATCTAAATTTTAAATGTAACTCTTTACTTAAACACTCCCGTAAAGAATGGTAGTGGGTAAAGACTTAACATACACCCGCGCATTGTGGAGAGGGGAATGTGTAACGATCTCACTTAAAACTAATTTAATTTTCTAATTTTTCCATAAACTGGATTAGGTGAAAAGAGTTTGTAATTCCTCATCTGATGTTATAATTCCATATTATCTTTTAATTTATGCGATAACGCCCTCAAAAAAATCTGCTTAATCAACTTTCCCAGGGTCTTAATCTGTAAGAAATAATTATGAACTTAGGGGTTTATAGATGTGTCATCAAAATTCCTTCATATCCCCTGGTACCATAATCCATGTATAATTCTTGAAGAATCTCAGTTATGGGACTGATGGCAAGGTAAAATTCCTCTGAGTCTTCTGCTAATCGAGGGGTTGAAGTATGCATTAGTCTATTTAAGTATTATTTCTTTTTGTATACCCATTTATAATGGGATATTTTTATTGGTTTCTCTCTCTCTCATAAAATGAATAAACAGTCTTAATTTGTGTGCCTTGGCTTTATGTTAACCCAATAGTTGAAATTTACTTTTATTTTGTTAGTGAACATCACATTTCACACACACACACACACACACACACACACACACACACACACACACACACACACACACACACACACACACACACACACACACACACACACATTTCTACACACACACACACACACACACACAATAATACTATAACACACAATACAACACAATAATACACACACACATTACGACATGGACAACACATATAATACACACACACATATGTATGCATGTATGTATGTATGTATGTGTGTTAATTATTCTATGCTTGACAATTTGGTCATAATAAAAAAATTCTTTAATTTTAATTTTCTCTATTTTGTAGCTCAAAGGAAAGAATTCGATACTTATTTTCAATCAGCTCCAATGATCACCATAATGTATAATGATCTATGCTGGTACTAAAAATCTGTTTTGAAATTGTTGGATTTTTATGATTTGACAGACGCCGAGGATTCCTAATAGGACTGTAGAGGCCATTTAAGTTCTTCAGAATCTTATAGTCATACTTACCTGTGGTGATGTATTTGAAGGGGAAATTCAGTAAGGAAAAAATTCCTCTTTCTTCCTAAGCTCTTCTTGTCCATCTTGTGCTCTTGTGTTGTATAAAAAAGGTGGATTTGGACTCAACTATATGGATATTACATTTTTCTCTCTCTCAATTATTGAATTAACAATAACTGTATTTAATTAATTTAGTTAAAATTTACATTCACACACGCACTACACACGCACATATAGCAAGCACCAACCTTTAATATTTATTTGAATATAGAAACAATTAACATCAATAAGATGTTTTTCATATTATAGTAAATAAATATTTGAAACTTCTTGCATTACCAATCATTTGGCATTAATCAAAGCTCATAAATTAAAAAAAATTTTCCTGAATACAGTATCTGATCCTATGAGAAGTCAAGTTCTTTCAACTGTTCTAGTTCATGAATGATGATTTTAACAAAGTTTAGGAATACAGAAATTAGCTAGAATTCATGTCGTTCACAGATTCCTCAACATGCCATTAGAGAAATTCCACAACAAAATAAAATTAATAATGGTTTTTATTCATAATTAAAAAAAACATATATTTTAAATACAAAGCAAAAACTAGGAGTGTTTTTAAATAAGTATCGTTTTTAAATATGTCAGCATACTGCTGCCATTCCACGCAGGTTTTCCGAGTACCCATATACGTTGGTTAGTAACAGACATCTCTACCATGTGATTTTCTTTCTGCAATTCACTAAGACTTTTACGTCATTCATAGGATTAGAGATAATTAATACTGTATCATTATTTAACTCTATTTCATTTTCCTTTTCTTTATTTTTTTATTTAAACTGCTTTTAGTTCTTTATATGAATAACATAAGGAAGCTTTTTCAGAAATTTCGCTAGTTTTTCTATTGATACTTTTGATGTATTCCTCTGCTTTTAGTACTTCTTAAGAAAGCAAACTAACGCTCTCTACATTCTCTAATTTAATTTTTAAATTTCTAATTTCCTGTCGAATAGATAAATTCTCCATCTGCAATTTGTCCATTTCCTTCCTTTTCTGATTTTCATTTCTAGTTATATTCTGCTTAGCAATGGTGATTGTATTATCAGGAGTAAATCGGCTTGGTTCTCCTTCCTGAGAAACCCTGTACGGAGAAAATCGTATTTTATGTCCATCCCTTTCACAAGAATAACGCGTATTTTTTGGAGAAGTCCCAATACCTAGGTACTAGAATATTGAACTGGATGCATTGAATTGGAATTGTTGTTAAAAAGTCTATGTATTGAAGGTTTCTGTACTTCTTCGGCATACCTTATTTTCATTGGGGAAGTCAAGGCAATTGATCTAGCGTCTCCCTCGTTTCTCCTGATGATTCATTAAATTAGAAGATCTGTGAACGGTTCGAATGCTTTCATATTAATCTAGCTTCTCTTCTAGTTTTAAAGGAGTTATTAGTTTCGACCATTCACCTAAAAAGTGTTCCCTGACCTCTGAAGGAACCCGTTCCTTTATTTGATCCGTGATAACAAAATCTTTTAATTTTTTAAAAGTATTCACTTCAAGTCCGTCAATCCACTCCTTAAAGTAATTAGATATTTCAAAACCAAATTTTCTCCATGTTTTCTCAGGATTCTTCTGGTGCTGAAAATATTTTTTTTTCAAAATTCCTCTGAACTTAATTTCAATCTTTTGACTGGTATACCTTTAATCTATGTGTAGTTGTCGAAATTCTTTTCTGGCAATGAACTACACTATGTTAAGCGTAGTGCCATGAGAAATCCAGTCTTGGGCATCACCGTTCATCCTCATCGCTTGTCGTTCGAACAAGGATAAATACGGTGATATATCATCGTTCTTTGGACCGAGCCTTGGCATTACTTTAGTCAATTCAATTTATTAGCATATCGTATTTTTCAGGTTTCTCGTTTACAGAACTATCCAAATATGCTTTTCCCATTTGCTCTATTTTCAATTTTTCTAACTCTAACTAACTATTTTTTAATTCCATTTTCCGTTCCTTCTGTCTCTCTTTACTTTCCATCTGTCTTTCCTCCATTTCCCGTTCCTCCTTTTGCCTTTGTCTTTCTTTCTGTTATCTCTGTCTTTCTTCCATTTCCCGTTCCTCCTTTTGCCTTTGTCTTTCTTTCTGTTATCTCTGTCTTCTTCTTCCCTCTGTCTTTCATCCTATTGTATTTCCTCAATTTCCCTCAGACTTTTTTCTGTTTTTCCTTTTCTAGTCTTACACCCACTATAGTTTCTAGTACGTTTCTAGCAACTTGCTCATTGTAATGCTTTTTATTCTGTATTAAGTTGACTAAATTGATTATCTTGCGATTGGAGCTTTGATCATCTCCTAATTCCGATTCCTGAGACTATAGGTCAACCTTTCGATTTCTCATCAAAAATGATATGTCTGTTATTATTTTCAATAGAGAAAAAAACAAGTCTAAATATAATGGGACGAGCATTCAAATTCAGAATGTAAAAAATATCCGAATTACTCCTACTAATATTAGCTAAAAGTATCACAAGCAAAATCTAAATTAAATATGTTCAGCAATTAGACGAAATAAGTAATGAGGCAATTTAATTACTTATGAATACAACAAAATGGCAGAAAAAAAATTATTTTATTATTTATCTTATTTATTATTACAATTTTACTTTTATTTGTTTTATGTAATATTCTATTATATATAATTATAATTGATTATTTATTTTATTAATTTGTGATCACAAAATCTTAGAATCACCGAGAGTAAGTCTTACACTAATCGGATGCACACTTTCTCATACCATTCAACAGCTACAAATAAGCAAGAAAATTTTAATTTTCATTTAAGATACCACTTCAGACATTGATTTAAGAGGCTAAATTAAACTCATAATCATAGCGTGATAACCTCATTGCACTGGCGTACCGAATAAAACCTTAATTTAGGCTTAATGTGACACATTTGTTCAAATATACAATGGCAACTGGGGGGTTTCACTATCACACACACAAAGGAAATTACGAGGAAATACCAGACATCGCATTTACAATAATAAATGAGCTTTTACTTTTACAATATATAACCGATTCGGCACCAATTCGATCTTATCGACTGTGTCAACAAAAAATGTGTTCATCCGACTGACGGCAAATTCTGGATACAGACATGGCCTCGATCGAAGATGACACAACTTACTTTCAATAAATATTTCACACGTTAAGTAAATCAGGTAACAATAATTTAAAGAGACTTTGGAATCTGAATACATATTCCAACTGCGAAAACTTCAATCGAAACAAAGATATCTTAGCATTCAATATGCCGGTACCTCCGTCCTCCGGTGAATATTTATATCTTTCTTTCCTGTTCCATTTCCTTCGCTCACTTCTGAATTACTGTTTCAGAACTTATGTTGCGATTTAATTGGGCGGTTGCCTCGGCAACACAATGGTAAGCGAGCTTCAGATATTTCCTCGGATCCTTACTATATGGATGGAAACAACATGATTACCCTTACTAACATAGCCATGATCTGATGAACAGAGATATTACTAGTTTCTTCACTTGAAAAAACATTTAGTTCGTCAGTAAAGTGACATTGATGATGATGCTATGATGATCGTACTGTAGTGGTTAGATTATCAAGCCGAAGATTTCTGGTGAGGATGGAATTCAGAAGTTGGCCTTAAGGGGAATATGATGTATGTAATAATGTTGCATTAAAGATTAATTCAGAGGTTTCTTAATAAAAATAAAATATTGGGAAAAACTACGCTTGTTTTTTAATATTAAAACGGTGCGTAAAAATCACGTTGATATACCTAATCAAGACATTTTGCTTTTTCACAAACATGTTTTAATTTCGTTTAATTCATAACCATAAAATAAAAAGCCATTAGCATGATAGTCAAATCCAGTGATAATTATGTTCTCCAGTTTATTAGATTTGTAAAGTAGAATTTTTTTTTAAGTACAGTTCCCTTGCTCTTTCAATTGTAATTTTTAAGGGGTTTTTCTTTTAGTATTTATTTAGGGAACTATTTATCATCAATTGGATAAATAAAATATTGCTTAAAAAATTATTTTCAACAAAATGATTGAGAATCCGGATTAAAATATTATTGAACCACAATTAAAAAAGTTATGACCAATGATAATTTAAAAATATTAATTTTCGAACCTACATTCCGACAAAAACAGTCGGCTGTGAGTCCATGACTATGACCACTAGACTACCGCAGTCAATGAATAAAATAATTTATCTATCATCACAGGAATTAACTGTATGATATGAAAGTAACAAAATAAACGTGAGGAGGAAAGTTAGTAAATCAAAAGAATTGATTCGTGGAAAGGGTAGGAGGTAAATGAACTTCTGGATGATCAACAACTTTTTTTTTCTGTAACTCTGTCTGGAAATATCTGGGTGTGATCTGTTGTCGAACACAAAATACTAGTTTTTTATTACTTTCAAAAAATGAGTAGTCGTCAGATATAAATAATGTCATTTTTAAAAGGAAACAAATCTAGTAGCGTAAAGTCGCTGAAAATCAACAATAATAAAATGGAACAACTTTAATAATTTTCAGCATTTTCACTGCAGGCTTGAAAACATTCTTACTATTCTTAATGTATACCACAAATAGAACCAAGTTTTGGTGTTACAGTAATAATTGATTGATTGAATTTATATATAGTTAGTCAACTAATAAAAATAATTGCCTTATTATTGATACCATTTATTTTTCTTGCTTCTGATTTTTCATCTAGAAGTTATCCTAAATTTCAAATTTTGTAAATTTCTGTTTAAAAGTTTCTGAGTTATGGAAAAGTTTGAAAATGCGTGCTCAAATGTCAGTTATATTGTGTCTCAACATTTGATAATATCAAGTTTTCTGCTCAATATTTGTCATACATGTTTGTACTATGGAATTGACAATTGTTTTCTTCCAATTTTAAAATGTAAAGAAATTAAGCAAAGTAAAATCATTTTCAAAAATAGGAATTATTAAATACAGCGACGGAAAAAAAAGGAATTATCCCTGTCTAACAAATGTATGTATTTGGATTTCTCATCAACCAAATTCTAAATTTCATGCCATTCAGAATCGTACAGTATTAGAGACTGTGTACTCATGGTAGAGGCAGTGTATTAGAAATAGAGGTAACCCCCCCTTTTTTTTATTTCCGACAGTTGCTGCTACCTGGCAACTTATACATCTGTTCGTAGTGAATCTGCTTCGCTGGAGCACCTAGCTTATTATAGCCATATCTCCATATCTTAAGTTAAACCTGATAATATCTATGCCCATGTTTAATTTGAGGCTTATAAATTAGAAGATGGAGGAAATTAAAAATTATTGCCAGTAGAAGTTAAAAATTAAAAGGATATTAAGTATTTAATGAATTAGAAAAAGATACTCGGACCAACCACTCATACCCCAGTGTCAGATTCCAACCAAGAATGATGCTATCTTGCAATTTCCATTTATTTTTTTCATAAGTGGAAAAAAAAAATCAGCCAATATACAAGCTAAGTATCTTCTACTTTATTTTATATTCAAGGCAAGAGAGGTACGGAGTTTTGATGAATTATTCTAAATTTTTCCGCTTTCACTCTCATTTCAGATGATTCCTTACATTCAACCGCGCATACCTAAACATCTTGCCGAAAATAAAATTCGTACATTGAAGTTGACTATAATTTAAATTTATAAAATTGGATATTTTAAACATATATTATAAGTTTTATACGAAATTGAAAAAAAAAAAATCAGACAGTAGCATATGTTATGTAACAACCCAAATTGTGTTCGTCTTTGGTTAGCCTGAGATTGACACAGCTTTTACAGACCATCGCTGCCCCCCACACACAGATATGATATTACAGGATTCAATTATTGGTGCTTTTTCGTTATAACTATATCACGCTTTTCTCAAGGATAAAACTGCGAATTTTGGATTATCCCCCTGATAACTAGGCTTTGATAGGAGTATTACTTACACACTGGGCTTATAAGGATAGAGCAAATTAAAAAAAAAAATAACGTTTGACCGTTTGCTAGTCTTTGAGTAAATCCCAAATTATAACATTCATCGCAGGAATTATCCTGGTGTAGCTTTCACAGAAGACTTAAAAGATAGTTGTGGTGGTTGTTCGAGAAATAGTTCATATTAAAGCAATCGGCAGGAAAGAAGTCGATTCCAAATGGTGATGATTCGTTCCAAGAAGGTTCACCAAGATAAGAGAGGCTCTTAGTGGTATGGTTACAACGGAAATGTATCTAATTATAAAATGCGAGCAATATTATGCAGTATTTCATTAGCTTTGGCTAAATAAAAGTCGTCTCATAAAATCTTAAATTAGAAGAACCTCATAGTAAGAGATTAGAAGTAAGTTTTAAGTACTGATTTAAATTAATTGGCATTCAATCTATTAACATTTATTAAACTTCAATTAGATTTAAAGAAGCAATTTGGTAAAAATTATTATTTCTGTTTTCATGCTTATTTCCGTACTAGCATTAAATTTCGTCTTTTATTAATTATATCGTATTTATTGAGAAGTTTGTGAGTAAAATGCAGTTAAACGCTTAATGTTTCATAATTGAAAATTAATTTCATTTTTCTGTTTGTCTGTTTTCAGCTTCGAATATTTTTGTTATATTTCAAACATGTTCTATTAGATTTAGGATTACATTGAAAATGAAGAAAATATATTATCTGAATTCACAGGTAATTTACAATATTTTACAATTTTCATTTCACACTCTTGCTTTTCCTTTGATAAAACAGCAGACATAATGCGTAAGCATATGTAGCACATCAATTTAATCTGTTTTCTGAATTTATTTAATCTGAATTAATTCAATCTGTTTTCTGAATAATACTATAAATGCCATCAAATCATATTTTAATCCACAAATTTTATCTTATTTTTCTAGAAAATTAATTTAAGATTTATAGTAATTATATGATGTAAGTCGTATTCATGAATGGAAATTCTCTATTAAAGAGAAGGGAATATTTATAATTGGCGACGACTTTGATACTTATTGTCAACATGTTCGCCAGTCAGTTTCATATTTACAAGTAAATGTTTCCCAAAAGTACAAAATAGCTAACAGGTAAGGAAATCGGATTTATTCGTTAATCTGTCGAGATTACGAGTCATCCCGATGGCGGGTGTGGAAGTTTAGGGAGTGTGTGTGGGGGGTCTCCTGAAGAGTCATTCCCATCATTTTACAAAGATTCAAAAAACAAAGTCCGTCACTGATTGACAAAAATGATGCGACATTAATAAACAAAGTGAAAATTAATTGACAAAAGTACGACATTAATAAACAATCAAAAAACAGAATTCTCCACTACACCAACGTGAGAATTTTGAGCCCCATAATGAAATCGGATACAGAATTTTGATTATTGTAAACAGTACAGTGTGTAAAAACATTGCAAAAATATCCTACAGTAAAAAAAAAAAGTTATTGATTTACATACTTTTCCACAGAACCAGATGCGGCATAAAACTAATGTTAAACTTAAATCATTTGACGGAACAAGAATTTATTCTTAGAAACAATTCAGAAGACGCCTTAGAATGCATAAATATTAAGTGTATGTAAAAATAAACTTTCAATCGATGACATAAAAATGCACTAAAAATAGTAGGCGAACATGATCATGAACAAACAATAGTTTTGGTTTTATAAAAATAGGATAGAATGACTGATAATGTGGTAAAATAAATGCAATAGCAACAGTTCAAGTGTTTTTGACAGCTGAATTAAAAAAAAAAACATTTTAAGAAATTGTTGTGTTTTTATTTGTTTTGGTGATTGTAACGTTCAAGTTCGAGAGATCTTTATCACCGGCGATGTTCCAAATCAAGCATTGGACTCCAATCCTGATACTGGGACGCGGTAGCTTAGTGGTTATGGTCGGGAACTCGGGACCTGTTTTGTTATCGTCGAGTCAAGGGTTCGAGACACATCACGTAGCATTACTAGTGCACATTCAATCTGTCGAGGCTCACTTTTCTCACATTGAGATGGCGTGGAAGGTTGGAAAATGGGATGCAAGATCATGAAGCCGGCTTCGTCACTTAACCGAATTTCAAAATCGAGAATAGACCTCATGTTGCTTCCGAAGTATTCAACTTTAATAAATTTATCAATCGATTATTAATGAAAATTGTTACTTATTACATGGAACTTAAAGTCTTCCTAAGATGTAGCAGAGGGAGAAATCCAAGTATTTCACCGCACGTCATTTATTGTTGGTATAATATTACGAATCGATTGAAAATTCATTGAGTTTCAAATTTAAAAAAAAAATCAACCGGTGATTGCAGTTATTGAATAATTTTTTTCTCAAGATTTTCATTATACATTGTTGATTATTTGAAATTCTTATTAATTAATTTGAATTCCTAACTCTTATTAAGAATTAATATTTGATGATTAAAAACGCAAATTTTTTTTATCGAATCAGAAACTTTTAAATCAACAAAAGACAAAATTAAAAAAAAAAAAAAATTTTTTTTTTTAGGAGAAAAATTTTTTTTTTTTTAATGAAAGCCGTTTTAGAACAGCACATGGGCTTTCAGTGTCATTAATTGGTTCTCCTTATCCGAACTGCCACACCCTTTCTGACGAGGAAATTGAGATACAGTAGCATAAAGTGAGAATCCAAATTCTTAGAAATATATCTTGTAAAATTAAAAATGCAAACTTATTAATCATCCGGAAATTTAGCAAATGTACGAATCCTTAATAAAGAAGCACGGGGCCCATAAATTAAACATTTTGTTTCGAGAAGAAAATGACCACGTTGCTAAGGCTTTTATTATGGTGATTTCCATTTTCTTCTTGATTTCAGAACATTCGTGATGATTATACTTTTCTTTTCTTTTCATGAAAAAAGTGAAATATCAAAAATAAAGAAAATTTGATGTTAACGAAGGATCGTGTGATAAAATATAGCATATTTTAGCTGAGAGATCACAAGTGAAAAAAGAACGGTTACAGGCTTTAATTAATTTGTTCCTTCCTCCATATCCCCCATTTTTAAAGCAAAATCGACATTTTTTAATTTACACACACACTCTGTATCACACATATGCACGTACTATTTATATATATTCAATATACATCCTGCTTGTCTAAAGTGCGGTCCAAATACAAATTATTAAAAAGTTCAAAAATCTTTAAAAAGCAATTGTACTCCTTTTATCAGCTATTATATCAAATTTTATTCAATAGCCATGGACGAATGCACTGACGCTTCTGATACAGCACAATTGTCAATTTTTGAAAGAGGAATAGATGAACGTTATAATATCACGGAAGAAATGGTTGCTTTAGTATCGTTAGAAGACATAACCGAGTCTGTAGATTTATTCGCTGAAAAGGTTTTCCTTATCTATGAAAAATTTATCAGCTATCATAACCCATGTAGCCCCTGCCATGGTTGGTAAAAATGGGAGACTCGTTAAAATGGTTAATAATGAAGCCGTCGCTGCCAGCTATACGATCTTGAGGGCTTATCATTGTAATATGCATCAGGGTAATTTATGTGGAAAATGTTTAAAAATGAAAAGTATATTAAGCGTTGTTATAAAAACCATTAGCTTTATAAGATCAAAAGGACTTAATCATAGACAATTTGAAGAGTTTCTTAAGTTAATGGGCGTTGAATTTGCAGATACTATTTATTATATAGAAGTAAAATGGTTCAGTAAGAGGAAAATGCTCAAATGATTTTACGATTTTAGAACTGAAATAAAAATATTTATTGAAATAAAAGGGAAACTTGTGGATGAATTTGAGGATGAAGATTGGGATTTAGATTTAGGTTTTTTAGGAGACTTAACAGAACATTTAAATGATTTAAATTTCAGACTTCAAGGAAAAAATAAATATATTAATAATATGTTCCAAATAATTGCAGCGTTTGAAAGAAAGTTGAAATTTTATCACAATCAAATAAAAGTAAAAGATTTGACACATTTCAGTACTTTGCCTACACATAAACCTGTGAGATGCACAAAATATGCTCCATTAATTTTTGATTTAATTCAAGAGTTTGAAATTTTAGATTTCAAAATTTTCGAAAAAAAGAAGAGTATTTCAACATATTTTCTACTTTATTTTCTCTATAAATAAATGAATTGCCATCAAATTTTCAAATGGAATGCATTGAACTGCTATGTGACATTCAACTGAAAGAAAAAATTTAGGAATGTTTCTTTACTGGAGTTTTATAAAATTTACCTACCCCGTGATGAATAATCTATTTTTCACAATCGTGCTTTATTAATGTCTTCAGCTTTTGGCTGTACCTATATTTGTGAGCAATTATTTTCAAGAATGAAGCATACAAAAAACTAAAATAGGACAAAGATCACTGACAAACATCTTGAAAATGCAGTAAGAATTGCTACCTTGTCTATTGAACCGGATATTGATTTAATTGTTCAAGAAAAGCAAATTCAACCATCTCATTAATTCGAATTCCTTCCATCTTTATGAAATCCAAACTAAATGAAACGAAACTTTTACAAATTTAAAATAAATGTGACATTATACATACCTAATTCAAAATTTAAAAAAAATAATGATAAAAAAATGTTTATTTTAATAAAATACATAGAGTTAATTTTTATTTCAATTTGTTGAAAAATATTGCATGTGTAGCCCAGCAAATTTTTTTTGTTACAATGTGGCCCTCAAACGGTCATAGTTTAGACACCCATGATATACATGCTTATTATTGTGTATCTAAAATTCTCGTATTCAGAATATTTTTCTTCATCTAAATAGTAAGTTTATAGAGTCGCACAAAATTCCATTTTGTTTATGTAATATTATTTTTCAGTATTTATACCGATTCATTATACTTTTAAGAAATTGTATTTCATACACACTATTGTAACGGTTTCTCACGTGTTTACCCTTTTAACTACATTTTTGAGCTACCGAATATGTTATTTGAATTGTGTGAGAACCTCGGCTTATGAAAGAACCGTGACATAAGTAAATTATCTTTATTAGAGCATATAATACAAGTGTAGGTGGAAGTAATCTTATAAGTGTATCCAGACACCAGAAACTTTTTAGACCCGGATCCAGAATTCGCAAATTTACTATATGCTGATACTAAGAAGAATACAATTCTCATTTATAACTAATCTTTGGTTAAGGTCATGATTAAGTAAACGCTCCACATTCGCATTACAATTTGACTTATGATCATTATAAAGACATAATAAATCTGGTATAAATTACCTTGATTATTTATTGACCGATTAATTATAGTTTCTCAAGTATTCTCAGTGTTAATTTGGAAGTGGGTGTTACACTACTACTATTATAAATAATTGAACTGTTATTTAAGATTCGTGCTATTAAATTAGACCAGAAAAGTTAAATATTGATTGATTGTTTATTAATGTCCAACTTAAAAACAAAACGAGGGCTTTGTGTTTGCAACAGACCTCATCATTTCGAACAACGATCAAGTAACGAGGACGACACTTGAACTGATGCCCTACTCTCCACAGCAACGTGAGGGCATGGTACCTCGATAGATTTAAAGTCCTGCAACTCCATTACACGGCTGAACTTTAGCGTTATTAGAACTCGAACCCCCAACTCGGCGAACCTAGCTATGAGTTCGCGACCGTGACCACTAGTTTACCGCGGCCACAGAAGAAATGAAACATAATACACAGTTCCGAATTCCCTCCGTCTCAAACAAACCACAATCTGAATAATATCAACATTTTCGTCTGGAGGAAATAAATAATGCATAACTTTCTTGTTCAATCATTCCTCCATTCTCTTCACGGCTACGTGTTGAATTGCATGCCAAAACCCAGCTTTACAGATCTGGGGGAAAATAACGCCTCTTTTTTTATCTATCCTCCAACACTTATTTATTTCATACACATCGTTCTCAAATAAATTTTAGATTGTTTTTCTTAACAACGAAATAAAAGAAAAAGAAAAACTATGTACATTTATTTTTAATGGAATGATCAGATTTCCTTGGTAACTAATAAAAGAAATTATCACTTTTATAAGCATTCAGAAAGAAATATTTTAATGTTAGTCAATTTATAATTTGTAATAAAAACCTTTCGTGCCATATGGCAAATTAATGAAATTATTAAATTAGTTTAATAATTTTAAGACTTAAATCACTCATACATCTTTATTGTTGCTGAGAATAAATAAGTTAAATATTAAAACGATAAAATAATTAAGAATTTTATTGAAAAGAATATCTCTAAATTTTAAAATTAGCTTTTTTCGTATTAAATAGAAACTATCTACGATATATTCATCATCCCACCAACATCAAAATATTTGATTATTTTGCAGTGGTATCTTTGGTTTTCAATTTTTAACTATAAGTTGCAGATATTCAATTTTCAAACTCACTTAAGACTTTTCTTGTTCATTTTTTACAAAAATACTTTTTCAATATCAGAAATGCAAAATCACAAAACGGTATCAGCTTTTGAAAAATCGAATTATTAATATTTTAAAAATAACTAAGCGCAAGTAACAAAAATAATAATATTCTTTGATACAGTTTATCTTAAATTTAAATACATATATTCTTTTTTTTTATTTAATGTGCTTCACATTATAAAAAGAGTTCGTCAAAAACTTTTTTGTTAAATCTTCCATCATATCTCTTTGATTTTTGTCCACTTTTTTACGCGGTTATTAAATAACTTTCAAGTTCAAAATGCGGTGCTAAACATCTTTCATTGCTTCGTTATGAAGCTTGCTTTCTCTTCTGTTGGACGAACTGAATCATCTGAATATTTACTGAAACACCATTTCATTCACACATCACGTTTCTCTTCATAAAAATGTAATAGCTTAAGATGTATGCATCTTTAGGGGTGATACCTTAGGGGTGCCATGGGCACAGAATCTGTGTTTATGGGTGACAACGCCCGTCCTCACTGTGCAAACATTGTAAACGCATGCCTTCAATCTGAAGATATTAACCGTATGGAATGGCTCGCATTCTCACCTGACTTGAATCTGATAACCACCTCCTACATGTGTACTGGATCTTCGGAGATCATTGCTTGCTGAGTGAGGTCATCTTCCCCAAGATCAGCTCGATAATTTGATACCCAGCAGGTCTACGTGTTGTACGGAGTGTATTTAATCAGCACAGATACATACAAAGTATTAACCATCATACCAACCATATAAAAGTAAATTTTGGTAAGGGAGATAAGGAAGTGGGTGTTGCTCCAGGGAACAAAAATCGCAGATTGTATTGATTTTAGAAACGCCGCACTAGAAGGGAAAACAGGACTATTGGCAACGGATCTTGTAATTTTGAACCTCGGTCAAGTGACAAGGACGACACCTGAGCTGGAAACCCCTCCCCTAACATCCATACTATACGAACGGGAGGACTTTGGGTCTTATCAGATTAAACGTACATCAGCCCCGGCTATACGGAGGGTCTTTAGTGGCATTAAGAATTAAATCCAAAACACAACGAAATCAACGGTCAAGAGTCCGTGACTCTGACCACTAGGCTACCGTGGCGAAGAACGAAAATCGTAAGTTTTATGAATAGTATCATATACACACGCTCTTTTTTGTTCTTTATCTTTTGTTTAAAAAGTAAGCTTTATGAATAAGTCACGTTTGTTTTGTTTCTAAACCTTATTTGCCAGACCTTGTTATTATCCTTCATTTTTGAACATGAGTGTACTTATTTTTTTAGAGATGCGGTAATCCATAAACAGGTGTGATTATATATATATATATATATATATTGTCACCGTAACCTTTCCGGCCGTCTTCGCCTTCTTTGTAATAGATTCCCCGGATACTACACATTGGTTATGCAATATCATGAGGAATACATGTCTTGTGAACAATGACAAATGGATGCAAAATGACAATACGAGGGTTTTTTTTGTGTTTGTGACGGGAAAAAGAATTCAACAGAGGGCAGCTCACAATGGTAATACCGACTTCTCCTAGCAGAGACATCTGATTTTGAACACGCGTACCTATTGAGTCTCCTTCGGATATAAAATTGATCTCAAGTTTATTTTTATTGTCATTCGTACTTTCATTTCTATCTTATTTTTGTAACAAAATTATTTGAGGATGGGATGCACCCTATTCTATATATATTCCACTTAAAGTGGGAAAAACAAAAATATTGTGCTGTCTAATCTTATTTAAAGTCTACTACAGATCTATATCAACAATATACCTAAGAAAAAGTGTTATATTAAACTTTTACGAATCAAGTAAGAACTGTAAAGTATTTCTTAATAATTTTAGTATTTTTTTAAAAAATTAAACATGATTATTAAGACAGAAAATTACGAAAACATAATTTCCACACTTTTTAATTACATCATTATATAGTACCAAATTGAGTACCTTAAAACTGAATGCTCATTTATGAATGAATGGAGTTTTGCAGATAGTTGGAAATTTAAAATAATGAACAAAAAATTGTTATTTATGATGAAATTTAAAACATCAGTTTCTCTATTTTGAAAATGTAAGTAAATTTCAAATTCAAAACATCTTAATTCGAATCTTGGGAATCAAACTGTGAACACTATAAACAAAGTGAATGAAGTGAACACAAAAAAAGTTTTCCGATCACTTTTTAATGCGTCTTTACCAACTAGACCAAAAGAGGCTTCTGCCCATCGGGCTACTTATTAAGTTCTGTCGTTGCTGTTGAAGAAAGCCGCCGCATACTTGCCCTCCAGTTTCATCGTGATTATACGAAGATAATCACTCTGAACGATGTTTGCTGTGAAGGTTACTTTTTCAGCCATTACAACTTTTGATATACATGTCCTCCCTATTGTATTGAGTTTTGTTAGGAACAGTTTTCCATTTGGCGTCATAGGCTGACTCTTGTCGAGTGGCGAGTCTCGTTACCATTTGCTCCGTTGCCAGGATATCAATAGTTGTGATTTCAGAGTAGTGTTTTATGTTATACGCAACCAGTAGTTCCAGGCTGTGCTGCCATCTAGTGTTCAAGTCATGGATCACCAATTTGGTGTTTGGTATTTTTGATCCCTAGGAGTGGGAAAACGTTTTGACCTTGGAATGCAGGGGGCGTTTCGCACTCTTAACCTGTAAGTCCGAAGAGAAGTTGTCTGGCAACTTTTTGCTGCTTCTTTAGTAACTAGGCCAAACAGACTCCCCCCTCTTTGGGCGAATTAATAAGGCGTTTTTATTTTAAAACGTTTTTCTGAATTTCCATTGTTGTGTGTGTGTGTCATCAAATTTTCGATCGTTAATTTAACCAACTTCCCATCAAGCTGGAGCTTTGAAATTTCGGGAATCGTTCATACTCGCCTAACAATGCAATATTTAGACGTTTGCGACAACTTTTAACTAATATTTCAATAATTTTAATAAGTCAAAATATTCTTTCCTCTCGGCGCTTTTAGGATTGAGGAAAAAATTTCTTTCTCTCTCTGGGAACACCGGGCACTCCCCACGCCACATGAGGTATCGTAAAACTTTTGTACTCACAAAGGGGAGATACTATTTCCCCTTTACTATCTCCGAGATAGTAAGGTTTACTGACTTTTAGTCAGTAATCATTCGCAAGAAAGAAAGTTTCCAATATTTGGCGCCATGCCAAATAATTTTTTCACAATAATTTTTCACAATAATTTTTAATAATTAAATAGTTCACAATAATTTTTTCTGAATTCTGGTTCCCATTTTTTTAATAGAATGACTTACAAACTTTCAAATGCATGTTTTGATTTTATGAGTATTTTGAATTTTTTAATACACTCACAAATGTCTCTTTTTTAGTAAATTTTAATGTTAAAAATAACTAACAGTTTTAACTAATATTTCAAAAATTTTCTTTAATAAACTTTGCCACCATATAAAAACGTTGGTTTTTATATCGAATTATTTATCATTGCTGTTGAAAAGAGCTGATTAAATCGCTCGTGATCTGCTCGGCTCTCAAATGTGTATGTTTTTATATGCGTAATATTTGACACTTACTTTCACTTAAAAGAGGAACTGCTTTCATGAATTTAATCAGAAATAACAATTTTTGTTCATATTACATTCCTTTTAAAATTACAAATATATGGTAAATTTCTGGTCATTCAATCCCAAGGTACCTATTTCAGTATCTACAATTTCAAACTCTATTTTTTTTCGAAACAATTCTCTAAAAATCTTACACTTTCCTCTAAAATAATAATGATATAAATCTCAATTTAAAATGACAGTTAAAATTGGTAAATTAATTTTTTTTACTGAAAAAATTAAAGAAACGTACCTCTGGATTAACGAATTTCCATGCTTTGTTTTTGTGGTATATTTAAGTTATGATAATGTGTACGCTTACAATATAGGGTTATTGAAAAATATTCATCCGATTTTAAAATTCCATATTTTCGAAATAAATAACAATAATAAATAATATTTAAATACAAAGAAAGACTGCAAAAATTGTGTATTGTGTACAATATATATGTCTCTTGTGTGTTTTTCGTGAAGCTATTACACGAAAACTGTTTTTAGAAACATTCTAAATGCTACCCCGCAGTAGAATTAGCTGCAGTGAACCAGATAATTTGATGTTATTCTGTTAGAAACCTGAGTCACCTGATATGGCCTCATGCGATTTCTTTCTTTAAGGGTTTGTTAAAGATAAGTGTACGTTCCACCTTTACCCACAAATTTATATAAACAGAAACAACTGATTTCTGTTACTGTACTATCAATTACCACTGACTCCTTACCACATATTTGACCGGAATTTATATATTGAATTGACATTATGGGTGCAACTAAAGGAAGTTATGTAAACACTTTTTGTAAAACTTCTATATTTTCCCTTTGCATTTATGTATTACTTATCATTATGTTTCGTTCATTTATGAAAGTACGGAATTTCAAAATTGGATGAATCATTTTGAATAATACTGTATATGAGTACCAACTCTCCGAGAACTATTTAACCAGTCTATCTCTAAGAAAGATTACCTAAGGTTTACATGTCAGTAAACGATATTGTTTAAATTTTATATGCATTTTATAACGGTATCCAGTTTGGGTACCTTGTGTATTAAGAGGTAAGCTGCAAAAGGATGTGTGTGTTCTATTTTACATCCCACTTTTCTTGTTCACCTTAAATTTTCCAGGCCAACCAACTTACTTTCTTGAATTACACATTCCGTCATGATTGCTTTTTCTTCTCCCCATCTGTAGAATACCAACGGGAAAGAGTTTAAGCACTTGTATATATAGTACGTAATTCATTCCATTATTCCTCAACTCTGCCAGAATTGTACATTTCATGTCCCAATTGATAGAATAATTCATTTGAAATATTAAAATCTATAAATACCGAGAATGCGGATGAGATCACTAAGAATCTGAAAATTGTAATGTCTGAAATTCTTCCTCTATAGAACATTTGATATTATAGTTTTTTTTTATATCGAATAATAATTATCTAGATAAAAGTTCTCGAAAGTTGCGTGTTGTTGAACCCTTCTTTATGTTGTCGCTTTGTTATTTACGCCTCTGGAATCGTTTCCCCGATCTTCCCATAATAATCCGTTTCCTAACTCTGAAAGGGTTGTTCTCTCACACACCGTTAGTAGGCATTCCACTGTGCAAAAATTAGAATGAAGAAGTTTACGACGATGATCCATAGAGAAGAACGAAGAATTTTTCTCTATAAATCAAACTCTAGGAAAAAATAAATCTGGCAATGTTGCTTCCAGAAAGGATAAGTGTAGGAAGGGATAGTCTTATTCGAATGATCCGCCCACTTTCTTCACGAATCTCTTTTAAGGAGCACTTTAAGAGTAGCAGAAATGCTTTCGAGTGAAAATAACACACAGTTTCTTTTCTTCTTCATAGCACCCCTGATCACTCTCTACGTTCAATATTAAGAAATTTTTATTCCATGTTTCCCGAAGAATGAAACAAAAAGAAAAGGGAATGTATGCATTTTTTTTATCAACGTAAGAGTTCTTATGAGTTGCCGAAATAATAATTCCTGCCTCTACCTCGGAGGAATATTTTTCAAAAGCGATATTTTACTGTTCTTTTGTTCGATGCTTCACACGTGAATAAGGAGGTCGAACTTTAACTCGTGATTTACGCTATAGATTACCAAATTCACCGAAATATTATGCAAAAAGTACTGCAACTTTTTTTTTCTTTGGCAAAGATTTTTTTAAAAAAAAGTCGTCTTTGCTTTAGAAATGAGATATGTTTTTTGTTTTAATAATAATTTGAAATTTTTATGCAAATTTTGTGTCTCATTCTCGCTGAGGGCGAAACGTTTCTCTTTTCCTTGAGGACGAATGATTAATTATTAAATGATTAAGCAGTTAACAATTTCTTAAGATAAAGATGGCAAATTTTCGATTCAATACGCAAAAATACTTTAAGCTAAATGCATTAAAATGCTAACATTATCTCCTATAATTTAGGAGTTAAATATTTGGATAATATTTGCTATATTGTGTATTCTGCTTGTTCTATATTTTCTATTTCCAATGATGCTTATATATTCATTTTCATACGCTTCGTTGATATTTTTCTTTAGGAAGTCACTTGTTGGACATATTTTTAATTCACCCAAAATACACGACTCGGAGCTTTTCATATTGTAATTAAGCACTATAAGAAATGTACTTCATCACTAAATCGAAAATATTAAAAATCAATTATATCCGATTGAAGCTATTAAGGTTTTCTTAGTGATAAAAAATATCAATGTATTCATTAAATGTAAGAAATATGTCGAAAGTGCAAAACTCATTTTGCTTTTTCAATTTCACAGATGAGGTCCCTTACACCAAGAATGTCAAACTCACGGACTACAGCGAATCTCTTTGCAGCCCAATGAACATAATTGCATGAAACAAAAATTCACTTAAACATCGTAGCTTAATTTTTGAAATTTCTATGTATACCTGATTATTAACAGTGAACCACAACGCCAATGAAGTATTTCGAGTTGTTTTCAATCGACTCGTAATTTCCGTCATCGAAAGTATTAAATATTGTAAAGCCGATATTCAATGCTTTCGATGACGTATTGTACTTACAGCAGCCGATTAATAATACCTACCGAATCTTTAATCTTCTACATTCTCTCTTGGTATGCCTAACATACAATAGCCCACTTTCAAGGAGTTAGAAAAATAAATTTATTAATTTGAGTAGTTAGTCTGTGTCTGGTTAGCTAATGACCAAAAAAATTGACTTTTTTCACAATTTTTTATTATTTTATGTCAATGATTACTCGCCTCTCTCTCTGAGACATACCGAATATAAGAGTCCCTGGTTTGGACTCTTACATTCGGTATGTTTGTATCTAAACTAGGTGGAGGTAAAACTAAAAGAAAATTTGTTGAGGAACATCGGTACTTTCTAGATAAGTGGATATTATTAAACAGTTATACATCTTGTAAGAGACACCTCCGAATAAAAGTCATCTATACTTAATCGATAATTCTGTTAGTCTCGGTCTCTTTGAATATGCACCTTAATATATTTATTTCTTGTCAAGAGACACTAAAAAGGAATTGCAAAAATAAGATAGAAAAGTTAGAGAAATAAATAAAGTCAGAAATATATACTTTTTGTTAGTATGATTGGCGTTTTCAAAGGCAAGTTTGTGTTCATTGAAGAATAGTTTTGAGACAAAGGAAAAATAAAATGGAAAGATAAACCATCATTTAAAAACTGATTTTCAATAGAGAAAAGGGAATCATATAGTGTGAAAAAGCAAGTTTCAGTGCAATCAAAATTATATTTATCATTCATAAGATTCAAAATCCTGTTATTCTTACTGCAATTCTCAATAAGGAAAACAGTATAAGCATGTTGTAAGGCGAACCAAGACAGGGATCAATAGAAAGCAGATTTTGAAATTCTAGTTTTGAGTGTACTCACTGAAAATACTAATAATAAACATTTATTAGTTGAAATGAACTTGTCAAAATTAACAGCAGTTCTCAAATACAAGGATATTTAATAGTAGAGAAAAGTTTGTGTACTGAAGAAGCAAAATCTTTTATTTCAATTGTATTTGATGATGTAAGTTTTAAAAAATATCTTGGAAAACAGTGAGGAAAACGAAGAGCTAGACGAGAAAAAATATTAATAAAAAAGTCTATTCAGATGCTTTAAAATACACCTCCCAATTATAAAAATTCATCATGACTGTTGGTAACAGAGAAGGACTTGAGATCATCAGTGACTTTAATATCCGCTTAGAAAAAAATGCAACGCACACATTTTGAAATTCGTATAACGGTATATTTTCATTCAATTTCTATAAGTACAAAATTATATATTTTTACTAACGTGCTTTTGCAATAACGAAACTTTTTTAATTAAGAACTTATATTTTTCTTTAACTTCACACTCAGTTAAATATCCGTGAGTATTATACTTATATATCATTTACTTAAAGCTTGAAACAGCCTGAATTTATAATGAAATTACATTTTAAAAATCTATGAGTATTCTACTTATATATCATTTACTTAAAGCTTGAAACAGCCTGAATTTATAATGAAATTACATTTTTTTTAGTATGTATTCTCTGAAAAAGGGATATCTTCTATTTTAAGAAAAAAATATCCCGTCCAGTGGGTGTCCTGCATTGGGAGGTCCTACTGTATTTTTATTGTTGCATAAAATATAAATCAATCTGCTTGATTCGAAAGAACGCTATTAATGTACGAAAATCCTGAAACATAAAACACTGCTATAAACCGCAAATCACAAATAACAGTACTCCTACAACGAAACCTTCGTAGTCAGGAGAGCAGAAAAAAACGCATATTAAAAGAAGAAAAAACTACCACCTTATCTGCATACAGCGCGTTTGTTTGAATTCTTGCACAGTTAATATTGTTTGAATTCTTACACAGTTAAAGAATACTTTTTAAGAATAATAATACTTGCTTACACAGTTAAAGAATACTTTTTCTGGCATAAATTAAATCAACAAAACTGCCTATTTCTCCCTATTTGGAAAGATTGTAAGCTTTAAAATGCTCAGAATTAGATAAATTAAATTTTCTAAAATTTTTTTTACTTTTTTTCCTAAATTTTAATTTACAATTGGATTTATTCGGTTCATTTCCATTCATTAATTATACATATCATAACAAATTTATTAATAATAATATTCCGAGTACATAATATCCGAAACCCAATTAATAAGCTTTTTGACTGATACGAATTTTGGAAGCATCTGATATCAGTTGAATTATACAGCAGCAAGTGAGTTAAATTATGACGAAATGGGTAACAATTATTCGAGACGAACATTTCATTTCGTCTGATTTAGTAATGACTTTCCGCAATAACGATTTCACAAGCATCAGAAAATTAAGAAGAGGATACTTAATGTTTTATGGAATGTGAAACCTTTCCGTTGGTTTGAACAATTCCATCCCTCGACTCAGGGAGAAGGGGAAGTTTGAGGGTATATTTTCTGATCTATGTGGGGAAGATAATTATTACAAGATTCTTTTTCTGAGAAATTCACGAGGATCATGTATTTCGATTCCTCTGAATTCTATACAAGAGTCTAATTAAAAATAATACGTTATGTGCCACAAGTTATTAAATCTTTCTTAATAATTGTCTTAAAACTGACTGAATTGTTTATAACGCTCAAATGAAGGAACAATATTATGAAAGTGATTGCTAAAAGATGGAAAGGTTTCCTTCGTACGTTAAAAATGTACATCAAATAGTAAGTCATGAATATATTCATTTGTATGGCCATACTTTTCATTTGTTGTAAGACATTTTTGGAGAAGTGGATATATAGAGAACGTTTATAAATATCGAATTCTTAGGAGAGAATAATATTTGTAATTCTATATACCATAAAACTAGTCAATCAAATCAATCGCTTTCTTAAATACAAATGATTCATAACTATATAAGAGTAAATAGCGATGGTATTTAATTTATCATTAATTTATCAGATAACTAAAAATTTATAAATTATTTATTATTTAACATTTACTATACATTTTAGTATATCTTTGAAAATAGTTTTTTTTTACTTATATTTATTTAAACATTATTTCAGCTGAAATTTTTATTGATTGAGTAATGTTGTACATGTAAGTGTGCGCGTAAACATAGTTCTATTTTTTTTCAACTTCAAATTGTAATCTGAAAAACTTTGCGCAACCATTCGAAAAAATTCAAATCGCGAGCACTAAATCACACTTTAACAGTTGTTCTTAAAACTTTTTAATTATTATTATATTTTTCTATCATCAATTCAAAATTTTGATTACATTCAAATATTGATTCTTAATTAGATGTGCAGTTAGAGTCAATAAAAGTAAACCTCAATTTTTCATACATAAAATAATTTTTTAGAAATTCATAACTAACATATAATGTAAAATAACACTACATGATTAAGTAATTATTCATGTGAGGAGTTTAACTCCTTCTAAATATTAAATAATCTATATTTACAAGGATAAATAATTCACTTAATCAATAAATGCGTCTGTTTTTACCCAATAAAAAAGTAAACATTATCATGACTCTTCAACACACTTTTTTCTAATTTTGAAAATACCATCACTTTCTTCTTTTATATTGTTAGAATAAGTTGAATTCTTAACGCATATTTTGCTCCAAAGTTAATTTCTGGAACTTCCTGGTAAGATTTTAGAGAATTTGCGACGGAGAAGCAAATATCGTTAGAAACGAGGCAAATAATAACAAATTTGTAGGAAAATAGAAAATCATTATATGAAATAGAAGAAATTATTCAGAGGAACCATTGTACGGCCAAGAAAATCATGACAGGTACGCGAAGCATAAACAGCATGAAGATTTTCAGAGAGAACCTGATGATCAAAATGACATACTTATACAGAAGAGAAAATTGTAGAACGAAAAGTCAAAACAAATCAGCTGTTAATCCGTACGAACATCCCAAGACATCTGGACAAACATCGCAAGACATCTTGCCACTTACAGTAAGAGAATATGCGAATAAGGACTCGTTATGAACATAGGTTACATGGTACTATTAAGTGTATGAAATCATTAATAACTAAAACAGACAAGAACAAGCAACTGCATTTTGCTAGAAAGTACCATAAATTGGATTTAAACTGTTGGAATAATAATGTATTCAGTGTTGGAATAATAATGTTCAGAGTTGGAATAATAATGTTCAGAATGAAGAATTTAGCAATAAATAAATAGGCAGTTAAAGCAACTAAACCTCTGGATAACTCTGTTAAAGTCTGGGAATCTACGGCGGTAGCAGGGATGGGAAATGCAGTATTTATTGAACCTACTATAAGCAAGGTGAGATACTTTGAAAGAAAACGTTGTCTCTAGAATTGAGAATTTGTAATTGTCATGAACTTGGATCTTTTTCAACATAACAATTCTAAACGAACATTAAAAATTATGAAGGAACCGTTACTATATCGGGCAACATAAGACTTTAGACCATTTTCCGTAGTCCCCAGACCTTAATCTCACCTCATCTCTATGGGCTTATCTGGAAATAAGATATGCCGAAGAATTATTTTGAATAAAGAAAAGTTGAAAGAAAACTATTATGGGACACACAAAAGCAAAAATCTTTTCGCAAGATGGAAGAAGTGGTGCCAACTATGCTTATGAGTTAAAAGCGATGATAAAAGCAAAAGAAAAGCAGACGAAATATTAATTACTACTCTTTTCACTTTATTTTTATTATAAGTGTTTATTTTGTTCGATGTATTTATATTTAGTTTGATTTATTTCTTGTTGAATTTCTTAACCAAATTTTATATGTTGTTAAATTTTATTTGAATAAACTTTTAATTCTGTCAATACACTATGAGTCAATATTTTACTATTTGATGAAACACATTTTATAAGTGCAAAAGGGAAATGTATTTTTTAAATCTTACTGAATGATAGAACAATATGGTTTAGGATATAATTAAGAAAATACTTCTTTTGTTATAAAAAGTAGCAATTTTTTTTCAGTTTAGTACATTCTTAGCTTATTCTAATTCTTATTATTCTTCCTAGTCTTAGTCCAAAATAAACAACCTCAATATTATTTTCCTATCCAGAAATCCCAGATACTTAAGATTTTATTCATGCACATTTTTATGAATGATTTAGCCTTCAGTCTTGCAACTGTTTTTGAATATTATTGTAAAAAATGTTCTCAAAAGATTCTCTTTATTTCTAGAGGAATAGGGGGAAATTCAGCATTGGGATTTTCCAGATAATATTTCGCCTTTGTGCCTTCGAATGGCGATAAAAGTTACGAAGAAAAAGGAAAGTTTATGTGAAAAGTAAATGATGATTTGTCTTTGGGATTTCCAGCTTTAGATATTCCACGTAATCTTATTTGAATGTCTTAATTCTAAAATACAGATATATTAAATCATGTTTTACAATCAATTTTTTAAAAAATGAACTTAGAAAAATAATTATTAATGATGAAATAAACCTTATAATATTTAACTGAAATATTGGTGATGTTATGAAAAATATATCAATTAATTTTATCAAATTGCAAAATGTCGAAAATAATTCCTTTATAAAATTAAAAAAAAAAAAAAAAAAAAATATGAAGAAGTAACTTTTATTAAAGAACTAAGCCTTAGCCAGTAATTTAAAATAAAAATATTTACGGAATTACTAAACAGATCTATGTATTCGGATATCTACAAAATTCTTTTATTCTCTAAAAAGTCAGAAAATGCAAATTCCTAAAATGATTCAAGTCACAACTGTAAAATCTCTAAGAATCAATAGCTAGAATGAAAGCGGAGGCAAAAATTATGAAATTGCCATTTTTCAGGGGTCGTAGTTTGAGATCCAAATACAGGTAACTCGATATTGCTTAACATTCATCAGCGGCAAAACTACGTCAGCACGTAAACGGTTTTAAAATCACCTGAAACTAATGTTTTGCTTAACTCGACACATATTAACTATTTTTATGGGTTCATATGGAGCTCGTAATGCATTAAAAAGGTAAAGAAGCGAGGGAATAACAAATCCAGATTGATAAGCAGGATGCATGAACTCATTTCATTTGCAAAAATACACCCACAGTGTGAATCTACGTTCAGGGAACGACGATATTAATTATAACTCAATAGGTCAATAGTTAACTCAAATTTCTTAATGTTAATGCTATATTTGAATTGATTAATATTTAAATTCTATTAGGTTTGTTTATGATCTAATTTTCAGTTAATGATTTCATGTTTTGATTTTATGATTTCAGTTATTGATAGGACGATTTAATTTAATGACTTAAAGTTTTAATTTCAAGATTTTTCAAATTCACACTTGCAACGGAACATATGCGCAACATCTAAATGTTTACAGAAATTTTTCCTCTCTTAATTTTTGATGGTCTCTTGTAAATATATATATATATATATATATATATATATATATATATATATATATGTTATTA
>BMAW01109703.1:403504-427709 GCA_019974015.1 Nephila pilipes | reverse complement strand
GGCATATTATAAAAGAGTTATATTATAAAAGAGGCATATTATAAAAGAGTTATACACCGTTTTCATAAAGGGGTTCCCCCTTTATGAATAATGAAAATGTAGACGGATGTGAAATTAAAATTCATTTCAAACAGCGGGCCATTGAAATCGAAAGTAGGAATCCCGCATAAATGTACAATGGATGCGGTCTTTAATAAAAGATGAGTATCGACAGATTCGTGTGAAAGGTTGGTGATCATAAAGAACAAAAGAGTATCGATAGATATTATATTATTCCCACTTTCAAAATGCTGGAATCACGAAGCTCAAATTATGTTGTAGGCCGTTATTCGGAAACTTTAACGCATAGATATGGAATACTTTTATGTAAATAATTACCATGAAGAGAGACAACTGGTTTTGAATCATTTAAGTTGTCATAACGAATACTAAAATTCTTATGTTAATTTGAATGAACGTTTTGAATATTGCTAACTTCAAAAACTTTTAAAATATCTACTTTAAAATTATTGTACACTAGAGAGATTCTTAATTTCGAAGATATTTTACTATCGTGCTGAGAAACATATTGTGAAAGAAAATTATTCTGTATAACATAATTTCTTATTTATTGGTTTGTTATACTGAATTTAATAATGGACATAAATTCATTAAACTAAGTAATCTTAATAAATTATTTTGTTCGCAATGATTCTAAAACAAGACTTTTCAAAAAATCTAGCATGAACGTATAACATTTCATTACATGCACAACATGTCTCGATTCTCCCCCTCCCACAGTTTTTTTTATAATTTCTACTACTTATAATCATCGTTTCTAAATTAAATTTTTAAATAAAAAAAGGATTAAATTCGAATTATTTTCCATTGTCCGTTCTGAACACCGTTGGCTTGATTTGAAAACTCCTTTTGGGATAGAAAAAGTTGCGAGTTTTAATACTTCCATGTTTTCGAAAAAAAGATGAAACTCACATACAATATATCGCTATCAGGATCTTTGCGTGATTTGATGTAGAAGTTTAGGAAGTGAGAAATGAGATAAGTTTTTATCTTCTCCGTCTAGCCATGGTTCAGATTGCCATGTGTGATGGTTAATAGTTTATTAACATCGTATTCAGAAGCAACACGAGTACGATTGGAAACGGTTCTCATGACGAGGATTACTTGCAACAAACCTCGTCACAACACCTGAACTAGCTCCTCCCCCTTCAAACATCAATTTCACGCTTATAAAAGGTCCCAACAGATTTATCTTGCATCAGCCTCAATACACGGCGGATCTTGTACGCCCATAATACTAATAACATAAGGCCGTTCTAATGTATATAGTAAACCTAATTAAATCGGTTAAAGCTTAGTTCTTTTTGTTTCGTAGTAAAATTATATAGGAATAATTTACATTAGATATTGAACTCAGCAAATTTCCTTTTAATGAGCTTTTTACAAAGACAAGAGTCACGTTGAATTATTATTTTTTATTTAGTAGAGCAAATAAAAGCATCTATCCATGTAATTTTTCCTTTCCATACAAAACCTCATAATAAAAATGTTGAAAATGGAGAATACTATTTGTTTTGGAGAGAAGGGGTAAGTCCGATAATAGGAAAATTAACAGTATAAATTCAAAATAACTTATATTTAAAACTAGTGTTCGAGTATTATAAATATCAATGTGAGTGATATGAATATTGTTTACCCGATACATTAAAATACAATAAACATACGATGATATTTTAATGGAGCTCCCCTTCCAAATATTTTACTTGCAATTGAACATAACTACTTATCTCCGATTTAGGTGACTAGAATGACTGTTGAACTGATAACTTACTTATCAAATTTTGACATGATGTCAGACAAATATTTTTTAGAATAAAGTCTGGAACCTACAACCCTATTTGAATCACGTAAGCCAAAATGCTCCTGATCTCAACTACTATTCATCAATAGGCTGCGTAAGCTACATTATATTTCGAATAAAACAGAAACCAAACCAAAATAATAATACCAAATTTCTTTTCATCCAAAACCAACTCGAAAATGAAATAAATCTGCAAATGATGTGTTCGTCTAGAGTAGATAAATATAGAGAGAGCATTTCCCCCCTTTGTTCCAGCTCTTTGCCATTTTCTCAACGGCTACAATTTAAATTGCTCTTGAGAATCGAACGATGTATGCATTTTTTGAAAACACAGCTCACAAAGTTGCTCTTTTCTTCTTGCTACTTATTTGTTTGTCGACTTCTTATTCTTCGTATAGATTTTGTTTCACGTTTCTGAAAGAAAGAAACAAAGGAAATTGAATATATTCATTTTTTTTTTTGTTTGCCTGACGAGCCCTCTCACAATCACCAATACAAAAAAATATTTCTTTCCACAAACGTTAAAAAAATAATTTAGTGTTCTTTTTTACGCATTAAAAGAAGAAAAAAAATTGTTAAATTTTACTTGCGATTAAAAATCTAGATTCCTAATTCTCTGAAAATTTATTCAAATGATACTGAACCTGTTTTTCTGATGAATTTTTTTTCAAACAAATTTCTGATCATTTTTATACGCTAAGAAATCTCGGTTTTTTTGTTGCAAAGAATACAAGTATTAAAATAAAGGTAAAAGCTAATGAATCACCACTTTAATAATTTGATATGGACGTGCAAAGCTGATTCATTAATCTTTTTTCATTACTTCTGTTAATTTGATGTTAACACTCGCATACATTTTTTGCCCAAGCTTAAACAAGATAGTATCTGAACACTTCATTATACAGTTCTTTAGTTTTAAAAGTAAAATGATTTTTACTACAAAAAAAAAAACTCGAATGTATAGTCTCGTTGCTTTCGAAATCTAGGAAGGAAAACTTGTGTGTTTAGCTCGAATGCATTTGTGAATAGTAATTTTTTCGATTAATTAAAATTCAACAAATACTAACGCAAGTGCAACATACATAATCAAAGAATAAAATATTTCATTTACATTGTAATACTCATTATAGTTAATAACGAAAATACGTAAAATTCAACCAGAACACAGCTTTAGTGTTCTAAGAAATGTCGTCTAACTGCAATAGTATTTTTATGAGAGTGACATTAATTTCTTGCTATTGCAGAGATTCCATTACATTGGAAATAAATTGCTCAAAAACATGATACAAGTCTTGATGAGTGTTCTTCTCGAGTAGAAAAAAAGAAGTTAATTTCATTATTGAAGTTGTAAACATTCTTTTTTATTTTGGCATTTTTACAGAACGGTTGACGTATTTCAAAGTCAATAATTTAAATTGATGCGATTCCTCTAAAACTAAAATATGAAAACATTACTTCGTCGAAAAGGAAATTCGAATCCGTGAAATGGCGAAACCATGTTTTGCAAGAGCAATCTTATTGTATAAACCTCAGAGGGCTCAGGAATCCTTTTCGAACGCACTCAAAGCATTCCAATGGAATGAAAGACTACATGCACTCGAGTTAAATGAGATGCGTGTGTTCTGTGTTTACTTAAATTTTTTTTTTTTTTAATTTCTTTCCCCAAAGTTTATTTTCATTTTTTTTTTCCAGTTTTCATTATTTGTGTACGAAAATTTCTTTATTTGCCACTTTTTGTAATTACCTGATTTTGAAGCAAAATTCTTTCAACTGCATGTATTATAATATTATATATATATATATATATATATATATATATATATATTTACCATGCATACATTTTGTAACTAAAAGTTACTGTAATCTTCCTTATTTAACATATCCAACTACATTAAAACCTAGAGTTTCAGAGAAAATATGAAATTTTTTATGTATCGATTGAAATACTTGAAATTTTCTCTTTCTAAATGTACCTTCCATTTGTAGCTACGGTATACACAAATAAAGTTATAAGCATTTTAATATCAGATCATTTCCAACAAAATTGACGAAAGTCGCGATTTCAAAACCGTAAGTTTAAATCCACTAAAAAAATATTCGTTTGTTTCTTATATTTGTAAGAATATTTATTGCTTGTATTTTTTTTAAAAAAAAAACTTTTAAACTGTATTAAGATTCCTTTTGAGAAATCTGGCATCACATTTAGTAGTAAAAGTTCCAAAAAGTCAGTGGCAATATGCACTTTGTTTACTATTTTGCTGAGATACGTTGTTTGAATTTTACTTTTAATTGTCATTTTATTTCTGAATAAAATAACTGTTTAAATTTAAGAATAGTTTTTTAATCAATATTCTTTATTTAAACCATGGATATAAATAAATAAACGCCAATGTAAGAAAAGGAAATTCCATTTTAATTGTCATTCTGCTTGTCAGACAACTGTATAGTCACCACGAGAGGTGAACGAAGAATTGGAACCGAGGACACAATAATGAAGGAAAGCTTAAAAGGGGAGGGAAATAATTTCAAGTATTATTGAAATGTGTTGCCCATTGTGCTTATCACAAAGTTTAGAACTCAAGGAAGAATCCAGTTTAGGTTTTCTTTTCAATATGCGGTTAAAATACTCAAACTGTAATTTTAATCATAGTTTTTCATTAACCAAAAAGAAATCAAGATGAATGAAATCAATATGCAGTTTGTTCTAGATATGCGTTTATTTGGAAAAGGCCATAATGCTTCGAAAAAGCTCAGGGCTGAATTAGGTATGCCATGTTTATCAAATCAGCTTTCAGAAAACTGTGAAAAGAAGTCGTTGCAAGTTGCAAAACAACTATTGCACAGGATTCTATGAATGCTACAGCTTCTGAAATAAAAGAGATAAATCATCAGCAGGAGAGTTTGACAAGCTGTGATGTATCTTTTGATGGCACTTGGCAACTGCGAGGTCACACTTCATTAAATGGGTGTGTAGCAGCTTTATCCATTGATACGGGCATAGTTATAGGTATATAAAATATGTCAAAGAATTGTCGCATATGTGATCGAAACAAAGGATTGAATGATCACAAAATCATTCTGAGCCATAGGATTGGCGAGGATTCTGTTGGTGCATATTGTATCTTCGAACGGTCTTGCCATTTGCGACAGCTGAAGTATTCGTTATTTTATGATGACGGTGACTCATAAATTTACTCATCTTTGAAAGACATATGTGGATAAAACAGTGCTAGCAAATATGAGAGCATAGGACACATTATAAAAAAAAGTCGGAACCCGCCTTCGTAAACTAAAATCAAGTTGGAAAGGATTTGGTGGAAAAGGAAAATTTACCAACAAATTTATTAATAAATTATAATATTACTACGGTACAACTATTAGAAGCAATGCTGGTGATTTGCCGAGAAAGCAAAGTGTAATAGTAGCACTTTTTCACAGCTGTTCAGAAGTGGATCAGCCAATGCATGGCCAGTGACAATTTAGTTGGTGAAAATATCAACGTGTTATTGCTTCCGAAACAAAAGTAAATGAAAAATGCAAAAGCCTTCCTGAACCCATTATTGATTTTATGAAATCTACATACTTTGATTTATGTGATTAAAGTTTACGAAAAAAATGTCCCCATGGCAAAACACAGAATTCCAATGAATGTTTGAATGTTTGCTTGTTGAAAATAATACCGAAAGATGTATTTATCGATGATGAACATTTACTCTAAGGATTTATATATCTGTAATATATATTTTATCGATGATTATAAAGAAGTGCTTAAAATATTAAATGCATTATATGTGATTCCTGGGCAGTGTGGAGTTGATGCTTTTAAAAACTTTGACGTTATTTATATTGATGACTCCAAACGACATTCGTTACTATCAGTAAAAATGGCCAGAAAAAATTAGAGCTGTAAGAAAATCAAATTTCATAAAGAAAGAGAGAGAAGGTGTGATTTATAAAAGGTGGTGGTTTATTTGGTATGTATAACTTTGTTTTCTGTACAAGTTTTAATTTTAAATCTACTTTCTGACGAATATAATTTTTAGTATTTTTATAATTTTTGAAAGGAGAAAAGAAAGAAGTCGAAGTTCTTTTTTTGATATATTGATAAAATTTGGACGAAATTTTTTTCATGTTGTTCTTATGAGCCTTAAATAAGAATTTAGTAATGTATGACTTATAAATGGGTTTATTCATATTTTAATGCATGAGAATGAATGATTTTTTAAGAAAAAACAATTGCTGGTCTTTCGACTCATAATAACTCTACAAGTATTGCGAATTATTAAAAATATCTTAGTTCAGGCTCTAAACTGATGTCATATCTATACATATGCTGAATAACAATGTTATGGAAAGATTTTTATGAAAAGAGAATATTTTGAATATTTGCTATTTTTTTCCTTATTTTAAACTAAAAAATATATTTTAAAATTTTTTCATTATAATAAAACTTTTAAAATGCTTTTCAGTGGGATTGATTCACATGAGATACATTATGGCCCGGAGTCATCCTGTGCCAATGAAGACTAGTTGTGTAATAAGGCTTATGAACGCGTTCAATCTGTCGAGGTCTAATTAAAGGCCTGTCACTGACATTCTATGGAAATTTCAAGAGGTGGTGCTAGCTCAAGTGTCGTTCTCGTTGCTTGATCAAAAATATGATGTCCGTCACCTCTGGCCTTTGTGTTGTTTCTAAGGGTGATGGTAATAAACAACGAATCAATCTCCTTTAAGAAGTTCGGGCACTAATACAAAGAAATTGAGAAATTAGAAAGCGTAACAGCAAAAAAAAAATGTTAATAATAATATAACTTTTTCTAGTGGTACTTTCACTGCTACATTTTGTCTAGTAACCTACAAATATTACTGAAATAAAATAATTTGCGGATTTTTGAACTCTATTTCCGAGTTAAATAAAGCCAAACCCGAAGTATGCCAGGGTGGTTCAAAAAGAACATGTGCTAAGAATGAGAACTTGAAGGTATTATCGTTCAGCGATATTCTTTTCTTCTTCTTTTTTTAAGAAAACTATGAGTTTTATGGTGCCCTTTCCATTCCAAAAAAAATTGCTGCCTTAACATTTCTGATGATAATTTTGTTTCTTTGGAGTAAATTCACCAGCAATAACCCATTGTTTTGATTATTGCTTGGTTACTGGTGCATATAGAGAAATTTAATCTCGTCGACTTTGACAGCTTGACGTGACACCCATCGAATTTTGATGTTTCCATAAATAGTTGCTGAGTCCGAACTAATATCTGAATTAGGGCCACAATCGTTTGATGCCGTTAAACAGACGGCCGTTCCCAATGGCAATATCAATTTCCCTTAGCAATGTTATCTGTTTTCAAAAATAGGTACTTTTTAAACTATCTTCAGACGAAATGCAATGATAAAGAATACCCTCTTTAATTTAGAAAAAAAAATCGATGACAATAAAAATAAAAATATCTTAATAATTTATATTTTAATATAAATTATTAAGATAATCCATTTATATCGGCTTCATTTATATTAAAATATAAATTTAATATCCATTATATTGACTTCGTGGTCTATTTAACCTGCGAATATGATTCAATGGTATTAAATTCTAAAAGTTTCATTCGTTTGTTTGTTTTTTAAAAAAAGGTCTGTCACGAATAACATTACTAATTTCGCTCAATTGATAAAGTATATTTTCAAACAAGACACAATCGTTTTCAAAATCAGAGTAATGGTTCTCTGGGTATGCGACGCAAAATAAAAGACGTGATAATCGTTTGGGTCATTTCGTGATTTCTGACTGAGTAATAAGGGTCTCAAGTAGCGCGAGTGTATGAGTGATGATAGAGTTAATGGCTCAAGAGCCATATTTGGTTATACTGCGCGAAAGATGATGTGATTATGATCTAGACGTTTGAAGGAATGATAATAATTTGTTGACAAGAAGGAGAGTTTAAAGTAGCGAAAGATATCGCTAGGATATCCTGGGGGCGCGTCATGCATGCTTTTTTAGAAAATTGAATAAACCTCATGTGATAGGAGAAATATCGCTAGAAAGTTTCCAGTGAGTTATTCCGTATACTCCTGCAGAAGATAAGCACCCAAAGACTGTGTAAGATCGGATATCATTCTCGGCACTTGATCGTGGTTCAGAGGGACGAGATACATCACTAGTATCCTCATGTTTCAAAGTGTGACACTCATAAGCTATCTGTATATATTTCTGATGGTAACAAATATGTTTGGATATTTATATTAAAAAGGGTGATTTCTTTGGAAAAATTATTTTCAATGAACCATGTAAGTTTATATTCAGGAATAACAATTCCTGAAAACCTTGTTGAAATCAAATCCAGAGATAGTGTTAGTAAATGTCATTGAATCATTCAATATGTTCAATAATAGTATCCTTGTAAAAGTTTTCACTGTTCAATGCATGTGAGATTTCAAAAACAGCGAGCTCAATAGTTTAGTTTTTTTTTTATGAGGAAATGCTATGTTTTCTTTAATATATTAAAAGCTAAATTGATCTATATAAGTGCTAAATAAATTAATTCTGATTTTTGATGCATATTTCATCAAAAGAGAGATATGAGTTGTAGGTACTAAATAACAAGACTAACGCTGCCATAGAAGAAGTACACACACGCCAAATGCCAGCGACCGACAACTGTTTAGTGCGAAGCTTTCTCTTACGAATGCAGTGCCTTTAGCTTCGGTAAAAAATTCTATATAGCCGTAGTCTTCTATCGCGTTAGAACTATTTTAAAAGAAATAATAAGTGAAAAAATAATAAGTGATAATAAAGTAATAAGTCGCTGGAAAAATAATAAGTGAAAAAATAGAGTTACGAATTGTTGTGAAATTTCACATGAGGATTGGAAATAACACTACTGAAACTTATAATTTATTGAAAAAAGTATAGGGCAATGAATGTTTATCGCTTGCATATTCTTTTAAATAGTTTAAGCGTTTACTACATAGTTGGCTGAGAAGATACTGAAGATTATTCCCGCCCAGGTCATTCTTCTATGTCAAAAAGAGATGACAATACTCAAAAGAAATCGGTAATCTGGTTCCATCTAACCGTTGGTTAAGTAATCGTGCTTTTGATGAGACTAGGAATTAACAAAGAAACCGTGCAGTAAATTTTACACAATTTTATCAGCAAAAGTGTGAGCCCATATGGTGCCTCACGTTTGAACAACAAGAAGTTCACCAAAATGTTTGTATTGGCTCTTTGAATGCCATTGAAAATGACCCAAGCTTATTGTAAAGGATAATAACGTGTAACGAATAGTAGCATTTTACTTACGATCCTGAAGCGAAGTGCCAATCCATGCACAGGAAGAATCCTTTTTCACCGAGAGCCAAAAAAGCTCGAAGGAGCGAATCTGAATTTAAAGCAATCAAGTTGATTTTTTTTTTCGGTATTCTTGGAAATGTGTGCTTTAATTGGGTTCCTGACTATTATTCAACATTACTACCTTCACGTTCTTCTCCGTGAAAGAGTAAGGGAAAAGCGACCCGATCCTGGAAGGTCAAGTCTTTCCGCATTGTCAGTTATAAGGTTTCTAGCCAAGTACAACATCCCAATGCTAGACCAACCGCCTTATTTCCCGGATCGTGTGCCAAGCAACTTCTGTTCCTGAATTCAACTTCTGTTCCAATTATCTGTTTCCTGAGGTAAAATCTGCATCAAAAGGAACAAGAATTGAATCCGTTGAAATTGTGGAAGTAAAAGCGGCCACATCTTGAATCAGCAGACAGAACACCTCCAGAACTGTTTCGAACAATGGAAGATTCGCATGGAGCGTGGTAAGGATAGATCAGGGGTGTGTGTTGAAGCTGATAATAAGTAAATATGTATGATTTCAAAATGAAAGGTTTTACAGCGTGTCTCGTTATTTAATAACCTTTTCTTGTGTTTCTGACCGAACGATATTTTATTCATTCATCAATTAAGGGAAAGTATTTCTCATAGCATTGAAAATTTAAAATATTACGTTAGTCTGTCAGTTTTTATGGATTAAAAAAAATTCAAGACTGGATATTTTATGCTTTTGTAAACTACTGAAGATCGCCGTGGGGGGAAATGGAAATGGAGACCAACGTATTTTACAAAATATTCAATTATTAGACAACATTTGGAGATGCTAAATGACGAAACTAGTAGCCAATCTGTAATTTTAAGTTATGTACCCATAGTAAAAATATAATTTTTTTGTTATTTTATGATCCATCTTTTATTAAATTCTTTCATTTTGAAAGACACGAATTCTAACAATTGTGAGTAATAATGAAACATTCAATAGAGGTATAAAACAATCCCAAATAAATATGCGTTGTATAAACATTCTGTTAATGTATTTTATTTTATTAACATTATCGTATAACAATAATAAAAATATCAAAAATAATTAAATTCATAAAGCAAAATATTTCGCGGTGTGTCTATTTTCATAAAAATCTATTCCGATAATCCTTTACACCACAGCGTCTAGATCGTTATCACATAATGTGATGAAATCCAATCAGTGTAAGAGTTCGGTAAATAAATAATTCTGTAAACGTAATCCAAAGAATAAATAGTGCAAATAAAATCACTTCTTGATTCGCCAACGATACAAAGTATTATCCAGAAGTAGTTTGTCTTCAATGGAGTAAAGGATTATTTGAATTTGATTTCTGGAAAAAGGGTGATAAATTCTTTTATTTCTCAAAGTAACTGTAGAATAAAAGTTCAAGAAGAATCATATTTAAAGTGAATAATGAGGGGAAATTGTTCTTGCTTGAGCGAAATAACGTGCTTTACGAATGAAAGAAATCATCACGTATTCCTACAACACAGCCATTCTAGGTTTTAGGATTTAGATTACATTTCATTCAGTATTCTCATCTCAACTTAACTTTAAATCTTCCTGAATAGAGCAAAAATATGAGGAAAGTTCAAATTTATCTTTCTGACAATCAGCCGATGGGTAAGGAAGGAGGAAAAAATAATATTATAGAAAAATACTAAATGTTAATTACAAGATATTTAGGAAAAATTCATGGATATATGAATTCTTTGTAAACATTTAATTTATTGTAGAATCGTTTTGTAACGGACTTCATATTCATGATTTTCTTCTTATTGTTCTTTTAAAATTCGTGGTTCCAAACAATGATCACTAACACGTGAGCGACGCTGCTTCAAACGAGTTCTGATATTACTAAATGATCGTCTTCTAGCAGGACTCGTCTCCTGCACGTAAAGTTTGTAGGAGCACTAAGTCCTCACGTTAACGTAGTGTGTAAGTTAGGAGGGTAGCGTTCCACATAAGGTTTCGTTATTGACACTTGACCGAGGCTCAAAATAACGAAGTCTATCCCCAATACCTCTCGCACTGCTTCTAAGGTCGACGTTAATTAGCAATCAACACACTTTATTACCAAATTTAAAAAATATTGTTTGATTTAGTTTACTTATTTCTCCAATTCCAATGAAACAAAAAATAATAATTCATCAATCAATTTAATTTACTTTTCTCATGATGTATATTTTTGGAATATGTGAAAGCAAACGAGTTTAAAATAATTCTCAGACACGATACTTTTCCATCTAGTCTACATTGTAATTGAATATAAGGAAACGGGGAGTAATAAAACACGGAAGACTTATTGTAATTTTCCTCCGTCACTGAATACAAAGTATATTTATGCAGCACCTCATATTATCATAATTCGAGAAGGGTAATTAATGTCAGATCTGCCTCATTTCAGTTCTAAGATTCTTCACATTTCCGATCACATTAGCATCCATGAATCTTTTGCCAGACGAAGCCACTTGGATGACAAGAATTTTAGCCATTAACGGCTTTTAAGAATCCGGGTGAAGTTACCCTTGAGGGAAATTTTGTTAACCCGTAGAAAGTGAAATTAATTGTTTCGAGACTGCTATAAAATAGTTAATTAGGGAAATATGTTAAGGAATGCATCTGTGTAGTTTTATTACTATTTATTTTATGGTAAGAGTTTAGAAAACGAGACGGGATTATCAATTACACTAACGAAGGAATTTTCTCAAAGGAGTTTCAAAATAATTGATGAATGTAAAATGGTTGAGAAAGCAAACTTAACATATTTAAAAACAAAACATTTTATTTATTCGTGGAATTCATTGATACATATGTAATTATAAGTTTAACATAACAGTCTATTTAGCAATCTTTTACTATTTTAAAGTAGAAATACTTGAGAAGTATATTTCAAAACTCAGTTATTAATTATGAAAATACGCTTAAAACTTTATTAAAAATGATATATTGTTCATGGAAATGGATTGTAAATGATACAATATACTGCTGAATAGCGCAAACAGTGCTGAAAATTTTGTGTTGGGAGAATCTTGGTTAACATTTTGTTTCGTGTTTCTAAATTAATCTTACATGTGGACTTTGTAATGTAACTTCATCTATTTATCTTCCGTTGTAATTTTTTCATTCTCAATCTCGATTTGAAAATCAATTTGATAATAGTGTTCTGATCAGCATTCTCTTTAACTCTCTTATACATTTCTAAGAACAATAAATGTGCTGGTCTTGGCGTTTTTCCTCTCCTTTTTTAAACTTTTTGTTTTGCCTCATCAAAATTCTCCTACAGTTCCATTTATGGTAAAGATTATTGAAGGTTATCTCTCCATTTTTGTAGTTCTCTCTTCTTCAAGTATTGTACAATACCGTTTCCTTTTACGTTTAGCGAACGTAACTATAATATCCCGAGCTATTCATCCCATCTTCTCAAAAAATATCTATGTTCTTGTCTATATGGTTACAAAATACACAGGACTATAAATATATACTATAATTTCTAAATTACTCGAAATAAATTTTTAATAAGTAAAATTCTTTTTTCCCATATTTTTCCAACAAATTAGTTTTAATTTTTATTTAATTTGAATATTTTCTTAGTAATAAACATTTCTTAGAAAAAAATACAAATATGCTGCTCTTTGTACGAATATAAACTTCATGAATAATATGACATCCATGTCTTACAAAATGAATGAAAAATATTAATTGTTCGATATTTTAGTCTGAAATAAGGAATGATAATATAAGATGGCTATAGGAATATACATTTAGTGGGAAATATTTCTGAAGTATATTTTTAATTTTCAAAGATAATTCTTTTTTTTTTTTTGACCATGTCGCTTTCCGAATCACTGATATGTCGTTGTTTCGAAGACTGACAATTCTAATATGAATATTTTTAAGAAATATGAATATTGCAGAAGTAATATAATGTCAAAAAATTCAAGATTTTATTTTTAGGGATATTTTTAGTGGAAAATTATATATATACCTTAAATATAGTAAACTTTTTAACATTCAAAACTTTAATGTTACATTTGTGTTTTCATTCCTGTCTAAATTCTTGAAATACTTTGTATGAATAATATCGCTTAAAGTACTCCAAAATTCTCGAATAAAAGTTTGGTATTTTACTTTTTAAAATTTTAAGACTTCTTTGAAATATTCAAATTTTATAAGTCAAAATCTAAAATTATTTATACACTTTGAGACCCCTTATCAGAGTTTTCAGATGAATATATCAAAAAAATTATATTTTTCATTTATTTTATAAAACATGGTAAGTAAGCGATACGGATCAATCATTTATTTCAAACATAGCAAAATCTGTATAATTTTTAAATTATTTAATATCTTGTAATTGGAATTTAATAATTTTGGTTTCTTTTGTTACATTCTAAAAACAAATTTACGTTATTAAATAATAGAACTCCTCCTCCCAAAAAGCAATAATATACTTATTAGACATATCTATAAAAATATTATAAAAACTCAGATATTTATTTCTTTTACTACCATTGATAGAAACTCAGAGATGTTCACTGATGAAAACCTTTGTTCCACAAAATTCAGAGGAAGCAAAATTGTAGCTGAAACTATTAAGTTGTTGTTTATTAGTATTGTTATTACATGAAATTAAAGTGGAGCTCTAATTATAGGTTAATGACCAGGCCGAGAGGACAGCTCAACAACGAATCCCAGTTAATACCCCAAGAAAACTTGGAACTCCTTATCGATCCCGGAGAGTGAAGGATCGAGATGACTCCATGACCAGATGCTCAAGCCGAAACTACCTGGGATCGAATCTGGGTCTGCAATGCTCACAAACACACATGAAAACCACAATATCAATGAAGCCACATTGTTATTACGTAAAGGAATAAAAATAGAAACAAATTTTTTTCATCCAATATTCAATATAAGCTAATTTGCAAAAATTTACCTAAAGCAAAATATCATGGATTTGAAAAATTCTTATTAGACATACATTATGGCTACCGGGATAGTTTGGATGTGGAATTGAGTTTCGTGTAATTTAAGGCGTGGAGACTTGATTGTGTCAAAGATTCAGTATTGAATGTTTGGGTACTCTAACACATCTAAATTCAGAGGTTTTATCGTCAAAAAACTTTAATGTAAAATTTGATAACATTATTCAGTGACAGTCATATTTTTCAGAGCTTCTTTTCCAAATGTATATTTAATAATGCACTTATACATATATTATAAAAACGATTGGTTGATTTTTTGATTGATTATCAATTAACGTCACATTTAGAAGCAACACGATGGCTCTTAACTACGAACTTGACAGATTTAACGTGCATCAGCTCCGCTACACGGAAAGTCTTCAACGGCACAACTCGACGGAAACAATGCCGGCAGCGAGTCCAGGATTGTAATGGTCAGGCTTCCGCGAACATATTATTACAGCGAATCTCCTTTGTTTTGTAACACAAAATATTCAATCAAGTTACCGTTTCCTCAAAGTGCGCGAACGTAAAAACATGAGAAATATGGCATAAAATTAGAAGAGTAGATCGGCAGAAAATCGGATTTCAATTACACATTTATTTTATTAGTTAAACTATCAAATTTATTCAATCATTACAGAAAAAAATTGTCTAGTTGATAACGTTATAAGTTTCAAAGATAAATAAATTCGTATGTTAAAACTACGTTTTTCAAACAACACTGAAAAAAAATTGCATTCTTTACTCTGTAACTCTCGCTGGTCAATAATTTGTACATCTTTCATAAGCTTGATTAGTTTATGGAAAAATAAAAAGTCAACAGAAAGGAGAAACGAATTAATTTAAATTGTTAGCCAATTTATTGTTCATTTTGTTGAATACTTAAGATTCAACAGTTAATATTGCTTCCTCGGTAATCAAAGTCCCAAAACGCGTGTGACTAGTGGTCATGGTCCCTAACTCGCGGATGGTGTTGTATTGTCGAGTCGTGGGTTCGAGATCTGATGCTACAAAATACTCGATGCGTAGCGAAGCTGATGAACGTTATATCTGTAGAGGTCCTCCCATTGACATGGTGTGCAAATTTAGAGAGGAAGGTGCTAGCTCAGGTGTCGTTCTCTCCATTTGACCAAGTCTTACAATGATGAGGTATGTCACCAATAGCTTTTCTTTTGTTTCTATGTGAGACGTAAATAAACAATCATTCTAACTATCTGTAAATGCGTTTGAACAAACATTTTGAATATCATTTTAAAACAACACTTTCCAACTTACTCCGGATCGACTACATCGAAGATTAACTGGGACTGAGTGTGTGATCATTGAACATTCGTGCTACATCTAATAGAATTCCTTAGATTGCTTGCGAGATTATAAATAACGGGATCCGACATCTCACTCTGAATCAAATAATTCCATTTCTCTAAGGTCTGAATATTCATTTCATCGCTGTTTTAAAATGCAATTTATACAAATTTCACTATACTTCATAATTTCAATATAATCATCATAAGCCATGTTTCGTTATAAACGTTTCGAAAAGAAGATTCCCCAGGGTAGTGAAGGGAATTTCGAAGTATCGCTCAATGTCCTTTTTAAAGGAAATACACATCAAACCTATTACTTTTAACTGGAGATTGTGATTGTATATTAATGTTGCGCTGAGAAGCGAAACGAGAATTGTCAGTAATGGGCCTCGTAAGATTGAGCCTTTGTCAACTGACGAGGATGACACCTGTGTTGGAACCACCCTCTCCAGACTTCCACACCAGGGCAACTGGATGACTTAGGAGCTCGACAGATTTAATGTTCATCAGCCCAACTGCGTGGTAGGTCTTTAGTAGAATCAGGGCTCGAACTCACGAGTCGACGAAACCCCAGGCCGCTAGTCCGCGACCATTACAACTAGGTTACCACGACGACAAAAAATTTAATTAGCAAATGTATTTCTGACTAAATTAATAAGAAAATATTTAGAAAATGTGATTTTTTGCTACCGACAATAATTAACTTTTATTACACATGCGTGAATAAAGCTTTTTTTTCCTTCATTCCTTAATAAATTTTTAACCTATTGTTAGATTATTTTCATCTAATTATTCAATTAGTTATTATTTTCTTTCTTAAAATGACCTAATGCTTACGTCAAAAGATGATACTTTTTAACCATCTAGAGAAAGCGGCAGCTTATTTTCAGTTTTACTACTTGAAAACTAATATTTGAGAAACTGAAATGTGTTACTTTTTGCACTATTATAAATATGCAGTCTTTATTAAACACGCTTCTTTAGAAAATCTTCAAATTTTATTCTGTAATTGCGTATATGAATCAGTTAATAATTTCTTTGATTAAATTATGTTATATATACGTCATACGAGCTAGATATATAATAATAAATCTTATCTTATTAAATACTGATCAATATATAAATCATGCGACAAGTAGGAGCAAATATTAATAAACATTAGTTTAATAATTATTAATACAAACCCACTGAACATTATTAGTATAAATGAAAATTTTATTAGGAATTAGAATATATGTTAAGATAAGCACAAATGATAAGGCCTTAATAATGTTGCCATTTAGAACGCAATTAAATTCTAGAGTCATCTCATACTCTCACTTAGATATAAATTAATGAAGTTAATGAAAGTAATACATCGATCATTAATTTTAATGTTATAAAATGTATTTCTAATCATTTATTCATAATGTTTACATTTCAAAATTTCATATTGTCCTCATCACTTCAACGAGGTACATAATTACGAGGTCCATTGCCAAAAGTCCTCGTGTTGCTTCTAGAGTGATGTTAATGAAAAAAATCCAAACCAAAATCATAATTTCAATTTACAGTGTAAGTAAACGGAACTCGAAAATTATCAAATGAAGTAAAACATAAATTTTTAAGCATATTTTCAATTAAATTTAATAACCCAATATTGGAGCATATAGGAAACAACATGGGGAAAAAACGAAAACATCTACGCCGACTCGGGTCCTATGTTTTGCCCAATTTGTGGAAGTTGAAGCAAGGAATTGCTGTTACTCCATGTGTCGCCATTTATTTTCTCGTTAACGCCGAGTTTTTTTTACAACCGATATTTTTTCCTTTGTTTCAATTATAAAAAAAAAAGGAATCGCCATTTATGTTGAAACAAAAAAAAATAGATCGTGTACAAAATTTAATGAAAATATCACGATCAGAGCTTGTTTGAAAAATAATACATTCTTTCTTCTCAGCAATTATTTTTTTATTCCAGTTCAAATCGTTTTCTTTTCAAAAATAAAGCATTGGAGAAAAAACTTGATATAACAAGAGTTATTTCCAAAAATTTTAAAAAATAAAATTAATTTTGATTTTTTTTTATATTTAATTGATATAAAATTTAAATAGGATTCTGCAACGGATGGTTGTACAAAGGTTGGGGATGGTTGTACAATCATGTGTGTGTGATGATGAAAAATCAATTAATCATATTTTTTTTTCATTCCGAACATTTTCTTTCACTTATAAAAATACTAATTTCCATTTTGGATTAGCGCACGTGAGAGGAACCACCCGAGAGCGATTTTTTGATAACTTAACTTGATAATTTAGCGATCTAATTCTCTTTTTATCCTTTTAATCCAACACTTGCTCTGTCAACAGAGAAAACTCACTTGGAAGTATATTGCATGCATTGCTGTAGAACAGTGGTTCCCAAAGTGGTCCCTACGGATCCCCAGGGGTCTCCGATATCATTTTGGGGTCCATGGAAAATTAAAATTGATTTGGGGGTCTCTGAACATCGTCAGGAGCTCCGTGAAGTCTTTACAATGGCTTAATATAAAATAATAAAAATGTGATCCATTTTTATTATTATGGAAATTTAAATAAATAACAATAAATAAAATAGTAGCGATTTTTACGTCCTGAGTAAAATATAAATTTAGCTGGGTACTTAAAATACAGTGTGTTACTTAAGTACTGAGTGTTATGTAATACATTTGTGAATGAACATTGACAAAATTTATTTCCTCTGATTTATCACTTGTAGTAACAACGGCGTGTATAACTTGTTTTAATATTATTACTAAAACTTAGTTATTGCTCAATTTACTTAGTAAATTTAAGCTTTTAATTTCCATCATCACGCTAACAATAATGTAACAACAAAATAATAACGGAATATCAATAACAAAACTGAGATAATCCCTGAAAAACGAAAATAAAAAAAATCTGTGATTTAATAATTCTAGACAGCGCCAGCTACTTAAGTTAATAACAAGCATGGCAAGTTGCGATACTGACTGCCAAAAACAGGTGTATACCGAAACGCAATAACGCCCCTACATGCCCATCCTAACTTGTTTACAATATAAACATAAACTATAAAAGAGTCGCACTTTGTGCATCTAATCAACAATTTAGCTCTATGTTATGCTAATTCGAAGTGTATAATCAAATTTTCCCAGTCTTAGACAAAAAAAAAAGGTTTTGTATTGTTAGTTGGAAGTTTTTGTATGGTCAGTTGGAAGTTAGATTGCAATTTTTGTATTGTTACGCAGATTGTGTACTTTAGTTACGTAAGTATATTTGAAAATTTATCTCCTTTGAAAAAATTATATACACATTTTTTCAACATAATTACTAACGTTAAGGGTCATAGTACTAACAATATATAATCCCTTAACGATAGTTAAGGGTCTAGAAAGTGTAAATATAATTAAACATTCATTATTCATATATATGTGTGTGTATGTGTGTGTGTGATATGGAATACCGAGGTTTTAGCGCTGTAGCTGCTAATGAGAGGGGAAATCTTGAACTGCTGATGAAAGACTCCAATAATGTATTACAGTGAGAGTTGACCACTTGTTTCCGCACGACTCTCTACAGCACAAAGTGTGTTTTGCGATTTTCAAAAGAATTTGCAGGTAAGTTTTCAAACATTTTTTACTTACTAGTAGAAATGTGACTCGAACATTGAAATGAACTATAATGTACACTTAAAGAATTATAATTTGAAAAATCGTGGTCGTTTTTTAAGCTAACCATGCTTTCTCCTTCAATTTAAAGGTTCGTTTTCCAAGATAGCGTGTCGGGCGTTATGGGACACTAGGTATTCTATAATACCTGATGTAAAAGTATAGTTTGCCAAATAACCCAACAAAATATATTGAATAAAGGTAAAAAATAAGTTTTGAGTATGATATTGATATCTAAAAAAAGTTATTAATTTTATAAATAGTAATATAGCCTCATTTAAAACAAAAGTACATTTTTTTTTAAAAAAAAGTTGAATCTATTGGAATAGAAACAAAACATAATTTTTCTGTTATTAGTATATTATTCTACAGTCTATACCAGAGGTTGGCAAATCACGGCCTTTAAAACTTTTGCCTCTATGTATTAAAATTTAATTTGTGAATATTGTTTCCATTTTTTTCCCTTTACAATTATCAATTTAAAAAAAATTACCTGAATTTGCATATGCATTTAAAAGCTTTAAAATTAGTTTTAAAGCACACAGTAAAAGTTTAGTTTATTTGGTAAGAAAGCCAGCATGGGAAAATGTTCCCTAAAATGATTTCTAATTACGTTTCGGGAACACCCAGGAATGGACGAGACATATACTCAAATCCCTAATAGAAGTGACTGAAACATATTCCGTATTTATAAAATTATAAAGGGTTATTAAAAATGATATTTAAATGATTTATACAGGCAAAATCAACAAAAGTCAATTTTAAATCGTGTGTAAACATGAAATTCCGGAATAAAGCATTTATGGTGTTATTGGTACGGAATTTTTTTCGCGTAGCTTGAAAATTTGATTTTTACTTTATGATATTTTAATAAAGATTTCTCTTGCATTGAGTCACAGAAATAACAATACCTGCGATAGATTTTGAAGGAATGGCAAATGTTAATTTAGGTGAAGCGTTACTTACACATTATAAAAATATTGGAGCAGGGCAGTATTGATCGCTATCGGACATGATATAATGGCACCAAAGAGCATTGAACTTCGTTCTCCTTGCATTATAAAGCAGGTAAGCAGGGCTTATTAGCGTGTATTTAATATGTAGCAGATGAACTCCTTTTAACTAGAGGTGCCATTACGCTGCTCTCAGAGACAATATGGGCTGCTGTTAGAGTTCGAGAGGGGAAAAATCATAGGGATGATGGAAACTGAGTAGTGAGCTCGGCAAGTAGCTCACCATCTAGACCGTTCTGACTTTACTGTGAGGAGTAGCTGGGATCAGTAGACAAGAGAGATATCTGTTACACTAGGCTCTCAAGACGCCCTCTACACACCAATAGTCGAGAAGACCATCATATCATACGATACGCTCGCGTAGCACAAATTGTCTTAATATTCAACATCCATACACAAGTAACACGTTCAATACTAGCCTCTTTGTCAGTCATTAACTTCACAAGGCACCTGGCTGAAGGACAGTCTCTATTGCGGCTCCCAGTATGTGTAATGTCATTGATACCCACTAACCGTCGCCTCCGTTTTGAGTGGTGTCTCGCTTCAAGTGATTGGACTGTATCCGAATGAAATCAGGTCATATTTAGCGTCAAATCCATATTTAATATGGATAGTGATGGCAATCATGTACGTGTGTGGAGGCCCCTGGTTAACATCTCAATCCTGCCATCGTTGTAAGCGGCACAGCACACCGCTCCCACAACTGGTGTGATGGCATGGGTGCCAAAGCATACGGAATACGGTCACCCCTAATATTGTGTGTGTGTGATCCACAGCACCGTGACAATTCAGAAGTATTTTCATCACATTCTTCAGCCACATATGTTGTAACTCATGCCAGGGCTTCCAAGAGCCATTTTTCAACAGTATAATGCTAACTCACACACAGAAAGGTTTTCACAGGACTATCTCCACTATAACACTCCCCTGGACTGCTCGATCTCCAGTTGATATATATATATATATATATATATATATATAAGAGGAGAGATAGATAGATAAACCATCTTCACACGCTGGGAGATACAACTCCGTTGTTGGAAAAAGGAAAAATATTAAGAGAACAGTAAGAGCGTAAGATTATGAGAGCAAAAGAGGGTTTTTTGCTGTGTAATGGGTTATATAGCATCGACTTTTCACAATAAACGTCATGATACATGTGCGAAGAATGGAGGTATTTCGGGGGAATTTAATTGCAGACATAAAGTCTGGTAGGGATCATCCCTACAAGTCTGAAGCGTGGGATTTGCATTGTCAGCAAATTTTTAAGATCGCGTGATTTCATAAATTAAAGTTAAAAATGAATGGTATCAGGAAATAAGAATGAATGCTTTACTAAAAAATGAAAGAATGGGAAAAATTAGGAAATTAAATTATTATTATGAGAAACTGATATGAATTAAAGTAAAATAATTATAATTTCCCCCCTCCGCAAGATTCGGATGTGGATGTGCGTTGGGCCCTAATAAATAACTAATCTTACCATATAAGAGTGTCCACTAAAACTATTCAATTTTAGATTGAGAATTTTCTCGAAATTTCTACTTGAAAAGAGTGATCCCTAAAAATCCCTTCCTTTTTACAAACTAAAAGGGACTAAATTAAATGGACAAACAAAAAGGGACAAGGAGCGACTAAAATTTTTTTTTAAAAATTCATAAGAATAGATTGTGTAAACATCAATAAATTGAAATGTTACCCAACAAAAATATCACCTCAAATAATCATATATAAGGTAAACAGTAACATGTTACAATGAATTATATGGAACATGAACAAAATAAAATATCGCATACACCATAAATTCAGATAAAAAAAAACAATTTTAAGTTGATATTTTCAGTCCACATAGTAAAAGTCTAATCCTAAATAGGAATGTATATCAGTGTTTATGCAGTCCATCAAATATTCAAATAGATAAAATACTAAAAAAAAATTTAAAAAAAAAAGGAAAGGTAATCTATTTCTTACAAAATTATCAGAAAACCAGTATTCGTATCGGTTAGCACAAAATAGAAACATACAAATTTCATGAACACATAAAATAGAAAAAATATTTCTTGTAAATACACTCTGTATGAAAACAAAATATAAAAGCAATTGCATGTATTGGTTGTAGCTGTACTTAAACCAGAGTAAGTGTAATTTGGGGTATGTGAACCACAGTAAAAATTATAGTGGTATAGGAACCACAGGATACTCAATTGAACAAGGACAAAGTTTAAGAAAGCCCTTTCTTTTTTACTCATTCTCCCTATCAACTGGATAGAAACCATGAGCAAAAGGAAATTCATGTGAAACTGGTCCCTAAGTTTGAAAACACTATATGGTCTATATTAATTTCGTAGGACTTTGAAATTCACTTAAGTGCCTCGTACTTCCTCCAGTTGCCTTCGGTCGGGACCAGCCAAATTTGAGACAAGTTGAGTACTTAACCCTAGTACTCGGGGTAGACCCTCATGCTTTTGTACGACTTCTGAATTTTTCTATCTTCTTGTGATAGCAATCACAATAACACTCCTAAGAGAGAAAGAAGTAAGTGAACAGAAGGAGGTAACATAAAAACAAAAGGACAGAATTTTTTCTATTATGATTATTTATTTATTACAAATATTTATTTGTTTTTTACTTTCATTATTAATGTATGAGTTAAAATATTGTTTATTCATGACTTCATTTTAGTTCTTCTGGAGGATAATAAGATCTTAACTTTGAAACAGGAACAATATCAGTAGATTTCTTGGTTATTGCATTTGGTTTCCTTATTTCATAATTTACATCAGAAAGTTTATTTACAATTTCTTATGGTCCTTAAAAAAAACTGGTAATAATTTTCTACGATTTAGATAGTTAAATTCTTCCTACATCACAATGTCACTCGGTTGAAATGGAGAAACTATTAAACGAGCGTCATATCTAATTTTGTTTTCTCATAATATTTGATTGTATTGTTTTTAGCCTATGTTCATGCTTCTTTTACTGGAGAGTAAACTTGGTTTTGAGTTAATAGAGGATTATGTGGTAAAGTGCCATATCAGAAATATGCAGGCGGAAATTTTGTAACAGAATATGGTGTTAAATTGTATACATTTATTACTTTTTCCAAAAGTTTAGTCCAGAGAATTTTAGAAGGGGAGGAATTAACTTTACGCTTCAATTTAGTTACAATAGATTGATTCACACGTTCATATTTTCCATTTGTTTTTGGGTTGTGAGAAGTTAGTAAATATTTGATACTGTAATTTCTAATGAATTGTTTGAATCTAGATGAGGTAAAAGCATCATTTCTATCAGTTAGCAAATGAAATGATATTTGAATTTGAAAAAATTGTTTTAAAACATTAATATAAGTTTCAGAATTTTCATTCTTTGATGGAAAGACCCAAACATATCTAGTTGCATGATCAATTACTATATGAAGACATTTTTTGTAGAATTACAATAATTAAATCCTCCAACAGTATCAACGGAAAGACATTCAAAAGGTTGATCCGCGGGGGGAACAGTCAGTAGAAAATCAAATCTCTTTAGACGTTTCTTTTTATTTAGTTGACAAATATAACAATATTTAAAAAAAAAGCTGAAATATCTTGATTAATATGAGGCCAATAATATTGGGGAGTAATTATGTTTAACAATTTTTGAGTACTTAGATCTCCAAAATACTCATGAGCATTTTGCAAAACTTTTTTCCTGAGGGAAAAAGGTAGTACAATTTTAACTAAATTTTATTTTTGAGTACAAGTGCATCAACAATTTTTTAATTTTTTGAATTACATAAATTATCTAAATTTTGAAAATGTTTTATCTCATCTAGTTCAATAAATCCACAGTGTGCTGGATATAACGGGCTGCAGGATGCCTTGATAACATGTCAGCTTCAACATTAGCAGTCCCTTTTAATTTCATAATCAAACATGCTTAGTTTTGAAGACCATTTTTTTAATGAATGAAGACAGTTTAGCACACACTGAGCATCAATTTTGTATTGAGCTCTGTAAGATTCACCGGACTAAGAAAAACAATATAGGTGGCGCTGCCAT
>BMAW01109703.1:329921-403494 GCA_019974015.1 Nephila pilipes | reverse complement strand
AAATGAAACAAAGAACCTACAACACGAAAACCACGCGAAATATTACTGGCGCAGTCGACAGGATGAAGATTTCGTCAAAACCAGGTAAGAGGGAGTCCACACTCACAAATTAAAATTATTATTGGTTGTATTATAATGTAAAGAGAGTGCATTATTAATAGCTGTAGTTTTGCTTTGGAATAGATGATATGTTATTGTAGTAAAAATAAAATAAGTTACAGTCTAACTTATTTATGCTGATTCATCCGAATCCTTAGTGTGAGAAATATTTTGGTTTTCTGCAATAGAAAACATTTTTTCTTTACTGATTTAAATTGAGAACGTCCTGTTCTAATTATATCATCTGTTCCAAGAGATTGAAAAGATATTTTTTTTATTTGTGTTTCATCAGAAACCTTGTGAAATATTAAAATACTTTGATCAAATGAACATCAGTTCAGATATTTTTATTTATGTTTCATCCGAAACTATTGTGACATTTTAAGATACCTTGATTCAAATGACCATCATATCAGATATATTTTGTTTTGTTTTGGTTTCATCAGAAACGTTTTGAAATATCGGTATATATATATTTATTCTATTTTTATTGAACATCAGTTCAGGTATTGTTTGTGTTTAATCTGAAACCTTATGAAATGTTAGAATATAACTATATTTTTAATTGAACATCAGTTCATATAATTGTTGCGAAAGTATAAAATTTTGTTGAGTTTAGGTATCAATAACTAGAAAAGAAAGCAAGAGTGTTTATAATTCATACGTCGAATCGATGGATTATTTATGGTATTAAAATATTTTACTGAATTAAATTAAATGTCATTATCTATTTTGCGAATTAAGCAGAATATTAAATTTAAAGTGTATAATTTTTTTGGTGTGAAATATGCATTTATATGTTGAAAAAGATTTGTCTTTTCTTTTTATTAAAGTTACATAATATTTAGTGGTTTGAAAAAAAAAAAAGAGTGAGATCCATTTCTTTTCTGTGCTTGTATTACTTTTAGCTATGACTCATTACCATTTCAACCACTGCTAAGTACTCAAAAGTAAATAAAATAGGAGAATAGAGACAGTTCAAGGTTGTATGTTGAATGTTCGATTTAATGCGAGTAATTTATTGATGGAATAAGTATAACTGTTTTTTTTTTCCTTTTTGAATACTATTAAGGATTATTGTATCTGCTAAGTAGAACTTTTATTTTGAGTATACTTGATGAGTCAGATATTCAAATGTGTTTTAAATCATAGTGATGATTTTTTTTATTATTTTTTTTGTTCAAAGATTGATGGTATTTTTTTTTATATTTGATATATATTATGAAAGTGATATGAATGAAGATATTTTTTTTTATTGTTGTGATTTATAAAAATCTTTAGGAGTACAAATTCTAAGAAATTAAGATATTATTTTATGTGGCACAATACTTTATTATTATGTAGTAATAATATTTTTGTTGAATTTTTCATTTTGTTCTATGTCATATGCAAAGTTAGCATCCAAGGTATAAATTTGTAAATTTTATGGTAAAGAAGTACGAAACAATTGTTTTTTTTTAGATATAAAACCAACCTTGATTAATTAAGCATATTTTTACTTTTTGAATTATAGTGTTATTAGATTGATTTAGGATAATTATAATAAGGTGCGAGATGGCATTTTTAGGAAAGGGATTAAAAGCGGACTTGCAGATTATGGCTACGGAAATGGGGGTTGAAGATGTCCTTAGTTTAAAAGTGTTTGAATTAAGAGAGGCTATCTTGAATAATAAAAACTTTGACGAGGAGTTTTGTAGAGAACAATTAAACACTATTATAGAGGAACGCAAGAGAAGGGAAGAGATGGCTGAGAGAAAAAGAAAAGAAGAGATGGAAATGGAGGAAAGAAAAAGAAAGGAAGAGATGGCTGAGAGAAAAAGAAAAGAAGAGATGGAAATGGAGGAAAGGAAGCGGAAGGATGAAATGGATTTCGAACTCCAGATGAAACGAATCGAGTTGAAAGGAGGAGGAAGTGAAAACGAATCGAAAGAAACAGGACCATTCAAGATTGATTTACATAAACTGATTCCGATGTTTGACTCAAAATCTGACGATATTAGTTTATTCCTGGTATCATTTGAACGTCAAGCAAAAATTTTGAATTTGCCAAAGGCGTATTGGGTGATACATCTGATAAGTATTCTACCTTCGGATATTGTAGGTCTTATTGCTCGTGAACCAGAAAAGGATGCCGCTGATTACGAATTTGTAAAAGGGCTATTACTTCAACGATTCAAGTTGAGTCCTGAGAAATTCCGCCAGCTGTTCGTAAAACACCAAAAGAATCCCGATTGTACGTGGAGAGATTATTATTTTGAGATAAGAAATTTTTGTGAAGAATGGCTTAAGGGCCTAGATATTCAAACCTTCGACGACCTTAAAGATCTCCTCATAGCAGACCAAATGAAGAAGAAGGTGCCAACCGAGATTCGCGAACACTTTATTGATGAATGGGCAAAAATAAAAACTCCAAAGGTGCTGGTTGAAAAACTTGATGAATATGAGGATGTCCATGGAAAAACCAAACGGCCTGCAGTGCCATTTATTAATAAAGAGAAATCTTATTGTAAGACCCATCCTTTGAATACCCGGAGCTCTCTACATCAGTTGGAAGGGAGAGACGTAAGAAATAAAAAGGGGGTGGCCAATTACAAATACAATAACCATTTCAATGACAACAGCTATCAAGCGCATTATTATCAAACCCGGATTACACCTACATGTTACACTTGTGGCAAAGAAGGTCATTTCTCAAGAGCATGCCGAGATAAACACTTAAATAAGCAAAACTCGCAAAATAACAAGTTTTCCTCACCAGTCAAAGCCCAAAGTAATGCAGTGCAAGCTGAAGATACCACTAAGAATATCGTAACAGCGAAAATAGATGTTCCTGAATCAACGTGTAAATTTCTGGCAGAGAACATTGATAAATTGAAGGTTATAAAAGTGAAGTGCTTAGATGTCGTATTGGATGGAACGGTAGACTCGGGAGCACAAATCTCTGTGGTGCGAGCTGATTTAGTTAAAGACATTGAGAGTACCGGAGAAGGGAAGATCAAGTTAATATCAGCTTTTGGGGATAGTGAAGTCGCTCCCCTAAGAACATTTAATATAAAGATCGATGATGGATGGCATGATGCAATACCAATTACATGTGCCGTTTCAAAGAAACTAGTGAACGACATGTTAGTTTGTCAAACCGCATATGAAGCCCTTTTGGAAAACATACAGTTATGCAGTGCAAATGCAAGGGAAGTCATTGTTCATGAAGTCCAACTGGATGAGGTTAAGAATTCAACCGTATGTGAAGAGGATTCATGCTCTGACATAAGAGTATCGACAGACGCAGTCAAAATTGAAAACGAAGTGAGATCCAATCTTAACAGTGAGACCCGAAGGACTTTTATAAAACTTCAGAAAGAAGATGAAACATTAATAAGCGTCTGGGAACAAGCAAATAACAAAGAAAAGGCATATGAAATACAAGATGATCTGCTAGTGCATAATGACGTTGTTTGTGGGGAGTCAATCAAGCAAGTTGTCCTACCTGCGTGTAAAAGAAAGGAAATTCTAAAAATGGCTCATGAAATTCCGTTAGCTGGACATTTAGGAGAACAAAAAACAAAGCAACGCATTAAATATTCCTTTTTCTGGCCTTCGTTAAAGAGGGATGTGAAGACATATTGCGAAGCGTGTAAACCTTGTCAGTTACGAAGGACTGTAACATACAGAGATAGAATTCCGATCCAGCCCATTGTAAGACCTGATAATCCATTCGAAGTCTGGAGCGTGGATTGCATCGGACCGTTAGAACCCCGATCAAGAAGAGGGCATTTATATATTGTGTGTGCCATTGATCTGTGCTCAAGATGGGCGGAAGCCATACCAACAAAGAACATCACTGCAAAAACTACTTGCGAAGTGCTGATGAAAATTTTCTGTCAAACTGGGTTCCCAAAGACAATATGCACAGACCAAGGTACCAATTTTACAGCACAATTGACTCAAGCCTTTCAAGACGTGCTGGGAGTATCTCCTAGGTTTTCTACTCCAGGTCATCCTGAGAGTATGGGAGCAGTTGAACGATGGAATAGAACTTTGAAAGACATGTTAAACAAAAATATTCAAGAGCATGGAAATGAGTGGGATGTCCATCTCCCATATTTGCTTTTTGCTTATAGAGAAATACCTCATGCACTTACTGGTGTATCACCATACCAATTAGTTTATGGAAGACTACCATCTGGACCGATGACCATTTTAAAAGAATTTTGGACAGGAGAAAGAGAAATCCCTACTAGTGCTGCTCGTTCTGTTGAAGAATACTTGAAACAACTGCAAAAGAAGTTGCAAGATGCACACGAAATCGCATCGGAAAACAGTGCTAAAAATCAGGAACGTATGACTTCACACTATAATTTGAGATCACGAGAAAAAAGTTTTTCTGTTGGAGATGAAGTACTAATCCTTATTCCTTCATCTACGCATAAATTGCTTAACACTTGGATAGGACCAGCCAAGGTAGTACAGCTCACTAGACCCCACTCTTGTTTAGTTCAAATGGAAGACGGTAGTACTAGAGAATTACATGTAAATAAGCTAAGGCCTTATATCTCAAGAGTTGATCATGTTGGGGTAATATTTGATCAAGATACCGATTTTGGTGAATTACATTATGCTCCCACAGATAAGGAAACTCAACCTAACATTGATATCAAGTTGAATCAAATGCCTAATGTTTTAAATGCCCAACAGGAATACCAGTTAAGAAATTTGTTACGACGATATGAAGACATATTTCGGAATCGTCCTGGAAAAGCCAAAGTGAAAGGTCATTCTGTTAAAGTTACGGCAGATAATTCACCTAAAAGATTACAACCATATAGAGTTCCTATTGCTCTTCAAAAAGAAGTCGAACGTCAAATTAATGAGCTGCTGGATATGGACTTGATTGAACATAGTGATAGTGATTGGGCGCACCCGGTGGTGTGCGTGGCAAAAAAAGATGGAAGCATTAGATTGTGCATAGACTTTAGACTTTTGAATAGTTTTACTATTCCTGATGCATATCCAATGAAACATGCAACGGATTTAATATACGAGATAGGCAAAGCTCATTTTATATCGGTCTTAGACCTCACGAAGGGATACTGGCAAATCCCTATGGAAGAAAACTCAAAACATTTTACTGCTTTCGTTACTCATTCTGGACATTATCAGTGGAAAGTCCTACCTTTTGGAATGAAGAATGCAGGAAATACATTTCAAAAATCTATGGATCAAGTGTTGAATCCCCATCAAAAGTACTGTAGATCCTACATAGACGATGTGGCAGTATTTTCAGAAACATGGTCAGATCACATGCAACATTTGGGAAATGTTTTTAAGACTTTGAGAGAAGTTGGACTAACTGTAAATTTAGAGAAGTGTGATTTCGGAAAGAGCCAAGTTAAATTTCTAGGTCACGTGGTGGGTTCTGGAAAACATGCTCCAGATCCTCAAAAGATGGAAACTATGTCAAAGTTATTGAGACCAACGACCAAAAAACAGTTACGAGGACTGCTTGGCTTATCAAGCTATTATCGTGACTATATTAAGAATTTTTCTTCTATTGTTTTGCCCTTGACAAATTTAACTAAGAAAAATATTCCTAATAAAATTCCTTGGGATGACACAGCTGAAGAATCTTTCCAATGTTTGAAGAAAAGCTTAATCGAAATGCCTACTCTCTATACCCCTGTGTTGAACCGCCCGTTTCAGCTGTATACAGATGCTTCTGCTACTATAGTCGGCGCATGCCTTGCACAGAACGATGAAAAGGGAATGGAACACCCAATTTCATTCCACAGTAAGAAATTAACCAAATGCCAAATGAACTGGTCAACAATAGAACGAGAGGCCTATGCCGTGCTAAGTGCATTGAAAAAGTTTGACTGTTGGATCTTCGGATCTCAAATACAGGTTGTGTCTGATCACAACCCACTCACATTTTTGACCAAAGGATTACCACATGGTACAAAATTAGCTCGTTGGGCCCTAGCCTTGCAACGTTATGATTTACGGATTATATACCGTAAAGGAAAAAACCATGGCAATGCTGACGCTCTCTCTCGCTTGCCTTTTGATGATTAACCTGAGTTTTTTTTTTGTAATACTTATTTCAGTATTAAAGCATATTCCTATTTGTGTATATATTTAGAAATTTAGTGTCAAAATAATAGTCATTATATATATTCGTGATTATATAATCTTATGTTATTCCCTTATTTTCATTATATTTGTGCATTAATGATCATATTTAAGTCATGCCTCATGTGTTTTTTTTTTAATTTAGATAGTGCACTCTCCTCAACTAAGGTTTAGATATTTTGTTTCTGAATTAGGACTCTTTCGTGAGTGTGTGACTAACCTCTTTCTTTTAGCACCTGGTCGTTAAATATGACGCATGTGCTTCCGTTGGTGGGTCGTGTAAGATTCACCGGACTAAGAAAAACAATATAGGTGGCGCTGCCATCGATATGAAGAGAGAGGAAACACAACAAGAGGAGGAAGAATGGCGGCTTGACGCTGGACGAACAAAATGGCATGAAACATCAGCCAAATGTTTAGTATTAGTGAATTTTCATATTGTATTAATTGTGTGTGTTGTGTGGCTTTAACAAAAGAATAAAAACTTTAGCCACTAAAGTTTGTGTATCTGGTAGTGATTGAATCTTCAGAAAATGAAACAAAGAACCTACAACACGAAAACCACGCGAAATATTACTAGCTCCAATGTATTTTGAGATGATCCGCCACGCAAATGGATTTCTGCAGGCGCCTAAGTCGCTTGCGGCCTTCAAGCGGGGATTGTGCATGCCGGGACTAGCCAGGAAAAGTCCAGCCGAAGAAATACAGGGAGAAAGGCTCTGTACGGTCTCTCTCTCTCATATTAACAAAATATTAATTTAAGGTTTATACCAGCCAGGAACTACTATCCAATCGTCTTTTTATATAATGTTAATTTTTTCTTTTAAATATTTTAAACAGAACTAAGTTTCAAAATGAGTTGAAGCCTTTTCATTTTTCATTAATTATTTCATTGTAGCGGAGAGAGCGCCCAACAGATCAAACACGGCGTACGATTATGTGAGAGTAAAAGCCAGAGAACACTTTTCGCTGTGTTTTTGGTTATATAGCAGGGGAATTTCACAATAAACGTCATAAAACATGTGGTATTAATTGTGAAATTTCAAGGGAATTTAGGTGCAGACTTAAAGTCTGGTAGGGATCATCCCTACAGGTCTGAAAACTTGGGATCTGCTTATTGTGCGAATATTTTAGAACGCGTGATAGCAAAAATTAAAATTAGAAAGGAATGGTATCAGGAAATAAGAATGAACGCTTTAATAAAAAAAAATGAGAGAATGGGTAAAATTAGGAAATTAAATTATTATTATGAAAGAAACTAATATGAATTACAGCTAAATCATTATATATATATACACACGAAATTTAGGTGAAATAAAGTCTTAGGAAACTTTTATTTGAGTTTTTTTTATACCAAAATTGGTTTTTAATCATGGTCGTGGGATTTTAGTTTCGATTCTCGCTTTAGGCTTAAAATGGGACTTTCCTTTTTTCTCTGGTGTGCCAAGTTTAATTACATGGGGGAATTTAATAAATTTACGCTCTTAAAGTAATCCGCCTATCTTCTGAAATATAAAAAATTAGCACTTCTACTTTGTAGATGTTTCAAGAGCTGCAGAATCTTCGATATGAATTATGTCAATAACATGTATCTTGATGTCTCCCCTTCCCTGCTAGTCATCGTATTATGAATAAAGAATAAGTTGGAATTTAAAAGACCTGTTGTCTCAACCATGACCACAAAAAAATAACTGAAGCAAATTTTGATGAATCTCGGTAACATATATATAGTGAAAAGTATATTTATCATTACATATTGAATCACAATTTAGTATCATTATGCAGGGAAATTAAATATACAAAAAGAAATGTTCTATTTTAATTGAAACGTACCAGTTTACTTGCTCCCTAAAAATGGAATTCCAAAAAAAATAAACAATTGGTCTCACCGTGTCTCTGCTGTAACTGAATGGCCATATGCATCATCACCATTCACTAAAACTATTTTATGGAAGAAGTATAACATTTTCCTTGGACAGACTTGATACACGAAATTATTTAAATCAAATACTTTTATTTTATTGTTGTAATATAATGAGCATTATTAATAATAAAAAAGTATGTACACACGTTTCGGTAACTTGCGGTTACGCGAGAAATTTGCAAAGTGAGAAGGAATACGCGAAACTCGAAAGATGTATACAATTTCAATGTTTTCAGAGAGCCATCTGAAGAAAAGTTAAGTCCCTATAATGGACCTTTCTAGAAGTATACATAGTCTTATTACCTTTGTTTTAAGAGAGTAGTGAATATCTAGCACAATTAGCATTGTTAGTGTAAAATAAAATTCAAAAATTATAATAGATAAATCATTATTCTATATAAAAAAACGGAAGATTTTTTTTAAAAAAAAATGTAATTGTATAAAATTACTTAGATAGATACTAACTTGAGTGTTAGATAAATGAAAATCTTATAGTATAGGAAAATGGTAAAAAATAAAACAAAATAAAAAGGGGCAATAAAATAATCAAAATGCTTTCAATGGTATTGTATTGTGATGTGGTTTGTTTTCAGTGTTATAGGGTCCCACCATCTCAATCAGCAATTACTTCACAATTAAGGACGATAAAAAAAACCAAGGCTTAAGTATAAAAAGACAAGATGACAGATATCGGAAAGAGAAATTATGAAAATACGAAAAAGGTGTAAGAACAATTAATAAATATATTTACATAAGAATATGAAATACTTAATTTAAAATCTTAAAACAGTAAAAACATACTCAGAAAACATATTTTTCGAGAGCTTAAGAATTATAACAACGATGGGGAAAATAACTTTCCCCTTTAAGAAGTATAAAACATTAATAGCAAGTCACGTCATCTAATTGAAAATTTAGAATTGAAAAAACTTTAAGATGAAATAACTACCTGTCTAATTAAAAACAATTAAAGATTTTATCAAAACGTGCATAAGAAACATATTTATGATAAGATAAATTACCTATTTATATAATTAATAAAATGACTTAAACTCAGAATCAAAGGCTAGAACTTCAAAAACTATTTATTAATGAGACAAAAATCTAATTACAACGGTCTTAATAAAAATAAAGTATTTTTTTTAAAAAAAAGAAAGCGATCTAGAATGAAAGCCAATTTAGTCAAAAATGATGAGATAAAGAGAGTAAAAATGCTTTTTTGATAAGAGATAAAAGTATGATTTGTTAAAACTAATTTTTTGGATCCCAATTGTCCCCCCCCCTTGAAAAACGTTTTAACACATGGGTATAAAAATCATAATAATTTCATACATTAAAAATCATAATAATTTCATACATATTTCACACTTAAGACTAGAGATCTAAAAGTTGCACAGAAATTTCAATATATAAATAGAAAGAAATTAAACCAAAATAATAATAAACAATTATTTTGGCTAACTTAAAATAACCTATAACACATCAAATATACACTTTTCTAATTATGAATTACCAAAATTTTTCACTATATACATTTTAAGATATTTTAAGAAACATTTTCTACTTTTATTTAATAAAAATAATACCATGAGATAATAAAATTAATTAAAAAGTATGCAGATCTATAATTTGTATTGCCATCTATTACTGATAATATGAATTAAATGAAACTTTCAGTTCAAAATGACCTTAAATTATTCTAATTGTTAGTTTTATATGCAAAAAAAAAATTGCAACTATTGAAGCTAACACTTATCATTTTAAAATGTTGTTCTCAAAAATTACTAAATGTAGATACTAAATTATTATTGCATATAATATAATTAAATTCAATGTTTCCAAAGTAGAAATATGTATTTCAATAACCCAGAAAAATACTTTAAGAGCTTCAAAATTAAAATTTCTATTTCAATATAAATATTCATTTCATTGTTAATAATTCCATAATTTATATCCAAATATTTTGTTTCCTTTACATTTTGATTAGTTTGAATAAAATTTCAGTATTTAGGACAAAACATAAATTAGAATTATCTTCACATTTGTTTTATTATAATCCATGCTAATAAGGTGCTCATTATATCTATATATAATAAAAGCCTTTTTATTTATATAATTTTAAATCAATATTAATTTAACTGCTACATATTAGTTCCTCATGTAGTGCACCTATAATTTATTTATATTTATTATGATTATATTGAATTTAAATTTTTTTAAAACTAGATTAACTAATGAAATAATAAATTTTTCATAAGAGATAAAATTATTAATGCTATAATGTATCATGAATAATTAAAGTACCTTTATAAAATAATTACATGCATTGAATTGGACAAATCATGAAAGTTATAGTTATTTGTAGAACATACAGTCTGACCCTGTTAACTGGCAGGTAGTCTGGATGCATGGTTGCTAAAACACGAATTAATATCAATACAAACTGAATAATAATATAAATTCCAACATCGACATGAATTTTCTGCGGAACGTTTACATTTTTCTGATGTTATATTTAACCTTTTGAAGACGGCGGGTTTTGTGAGGAAAAGGCCCTTAAAGACGGCGCCTTAGGCGATGTTTACTTCCCCCTTTTTTATCGCTCATGGATGGCACCATACATAGGCATACAAAAGAAGCAAGATAATTGCTGCTGTCCGCAGTCAATGGGGATGTTCGCGGCTTAGAAAGTCCCTAAATACAAAGAGTCTCCCTTCCTTAGGGAAACATATTTTCTTGGAGATCTCAATTACGATTTCAGTACAAGAAAATTTGAGAAATTTATTTATTTTTTTTTTTAAAAAAAGAAATTATTTCCTAACAATTTAAGCTGCTTTTCACCTAGATTTCCTTTTTCAATATTATTAAGAGCATTCAGAGAAATAGCACAAAACAATGATGATAATATAAAACATTGCATAAAAAAATGAAACGCTTATTTCATTGTAGACAAAGGTACACACAATAAACTAACCAAATTTAATTGATATTATTCAAGTAAAATTTATTTATATTTTGATTTTCAGTAAATTTTTTTAAAATAGATATAAAATATTTTAAATTTATTTTTAATTCTTTTAAATGCAGGAATTTGATACACACCTGGTGTTAAAACTTAAAATAATCAAATTAGAAATAAGAAGAAAATAATATGATACTTCATAAATTGCACGTAATTATAATCAGTAATACAAAATAAAATAAAAAGCAAAATTGCTGATCCTGTCTCTTGATGTTATAATGTAAAATTCAGACTTTCTCAAATCGATAATGAAGTAAGTTTAAAAGCTCTTATAAGTATTCACAGCATTTGTATAACAATAGACATATCATCATAAATAAACTATGCTCTTTTGGAAACTTCATTATTACTTAATTTATAATTGTTTTTCTCTTTTAGAACATGCCAGAGAAATCTTAAAAATTTAAACACTCTTAAGAATTTTCTTATATATCTTCCATGAAGGAATGATACATTTGATGTATAATTGTCATTTTTTATTGTTCCATAATCCATTATACTGTGATACATTAATATTTATAATATTGAATGAATCCTAAGATTAAGTCTAAATTTTATTAACAAGCATTTTTCAAAAATGAAAACTTTATTTTTCTTTGATTTAATTCTTCCTATATATGCTGAAAATTATGATAAAATATTCACTATGGCAAATAAATGAGATGAATAAAAAGCAAAACCATTAAAAAAAAGGTGTTTCGCATTATGCTCTAAAATGTGAGTATCCTAAGGCTATAAATGTTGGCCTTTGTTAAATAGTGCCACATTGTAGTTTCCACATGTTTTGACGGTTAGGTCAAACAAAAGGTGACGATTAGGTGTTCCAACATGTAGTAGAGCTGATACGCATTAAATCAAAATCCTTACGTTGCCGCGGTGTGGAAATTAGAAGTGGACGCTCTAGCTCGGCTATCGTTCTCGTTACTTGTTTAAATTATGAGGACCGTCTTATTACTTTGTCCCTTATGTTACTTGTAAATGAAATATTAATAATTTATCAGTTTACCTACGTGTTCCTAAAAATAAATTCTTTAAATGCACATAAGAAATTTAAAATTATTTTTTTCCCAATAGTAATAAATGTTTCAATTAGTAAAAAAGAGTAAATGCTTTGAGTTTTTAGAATACTTCTAGTAAAACGCAAACAATAAGCTGATATCGAAGACAAAATATTATGACTGCAAACATTTTTAAGTTGCCGAGGAGCTTCATGTATCTCGGTAATCTTGTTTATATAAAAGGAATATATGATTCTTATTTGTACTTAATTGTTTTGCAAGTAATGGCAACATACTGGAGCTTCTTACCTTTTTTTCACTTTTCGTACAAAAAGTTATATTCTTAACCTTTAGATAATCCTTACTTTTTATTTAAAATTTCAAAAGAATTGCATAATATTGTTTTAATTCTAAGATTACTGCTCTGATTTTTGTGCGATAATAAACTGATTTTTGTGTGTGATTTTGTGCATATGATAGAGCCAAAGCCAATACATTCCTACGAAGACAACTCTTTCGATCAACATTCAAAATAATTACAAAAACCTTTCCTTCTCAACGCACAGACTCCTCAATCGGTTTAGAAAAAACTGACAACAATTTTTCTTTACTTTCTTCAAAACGAAGGAAAACTTTAGCTTCAAATATCGTTTTTTCCCTCCCCCCCCCACTTCGTCAGGACAGTCCCCTAAGTGACTGGGTCCTTTTTACATTATCTCTCAAAATCTAACACAATATCAGTTCACTGAACGGTTATTTTCAGTTTCCCGATAACGTTCGCAAAGTAGAAGGCCTTCTTTTAAGTTCGTCGGCATAGTTTCTATTTATCCTATGTCCGACAATGTAACAGAAAAGGAAATGCATTTTCTAAAGCTTTATTACGGCAATAGGAGGAAGAACCACGGAAGAATAGTTTTCCGGCTGCATGAAAGCAACCTTCAAGATTTACAAGATAGCAGATGTGCATTTCTAGGTTTTATTACTCCAAAAAGGCATGTGATAATCAATAATGACCAAAACCTGAAAGAATCAACAAAAATCAAGAGGGAGAAGCATTCTTTGTCGATATGAAAGCTTTTACAACTTGTTTTTCATGCTCCTTTACAAGAGCTTTCTGATTCTCTATTCAGAGTTTCAAACGGTTGGGTGCCTTAGAACGCACCCGAACATTCCTTTCTTTGTACTATCGTACATAAAAAGTGTGACTCATGAATAAATAGGCGAGAAAAAAAAAAGAAAACGAACACATTTTTTTTTATTTCAATGTAACTATCTGTTAGATTCTGATTATATTTATTTTTCAAATATATTTTAGAGCATTTTGCAAAATTTTTCGTAATTATTATCATTAAACTTATTATAATTTTTTTTTAAAAAAAAACTTCTTTTAAATTTCGAAAAATCAGGAATTCCAACACTTTAGAACTTTTAAAGTACAATATATAACAAAAGTAAAAATTTCAATCTTGCTTCTAAGGTTTTTGAATAAATCGGGGGATTTTTCTTATGCTAAAGAATTCGTAATATTCGTCGCCTACAAATTTGAAAGAAAATATATTGGAATTAATAGTTTTTGTTTCGAAGACTCAACTTTTATACATCAATTGTCATAATAAAAAATTTCGGAATTAGTTTCTTGCTTTTATAAAATTGGAAAAACTAAATTGTAAATTTTTAAAAATCTAAAAAAAATTTTTTTTTAATTTTTTTTTTTTTTTGTTGTTGTTGCAAGTATTTTTTCTTTTTTTGTTGTTTATACATGATTCAAAAGGGTTTTTTTTTTTTTGATGTTTCGATATAAAATTAATTGTTTTTCAATAAGCATAACTTAAGATAACAGTAAAAATACGCTTCTGTACAGCAATACATTGTGTAATTATGCACAATTTTTTTTCAAAAACTGAATGCAAAAATTGCTTCAAATTCTCCACAAATATATTTTATGTAGTTTTACAGGCGTAAAAGTTAATAAAAATGTAAAACTGAGGTATTTTTAAATCCGGAAAATGCATAGCAATACCTGTATTAGTAAAAAAACATTCATTACGAAAATATGTAATTATATTTTTTAGTGTGAAAAAAATAAAATAAAAATCATAAAAAAAATCACCAGTTAAAGTTATAACACTTTTTTTGAATAAATATTGAAAATAAAATTTTTATGTAACATACATTTCTTAATAATACTTATATATATTATTATTTGAGTAATAAAGTAAAGTGGAGCACATATTAGAAATTAAAAATTTATTTCCAAATAGTTAAATATTGTTTAAGTTCAACATATTAATCCAATAATTTCATATTTTAACAACAAAATAAATTTTATTCTAGGTTGGAAATTTTTATACAATAAAAATTGAGATTACAGAATTTATTTATTACAAAAAGGGAATAAAGTTATGTATTATAAGCAAAATTATTTAAAAAAGGTAAAAATGTGTATTAGTGTAATGATTTTACAGATTTTTTTAGAGTTCTTTTGCGTACGAATGTAAGCATATCAAAATAATAAAAATTATCTAATTGAAGCAAAAGGAATAAATTTGGGAAATATTTAATGTACTATAACAATTTTAATTAGTGTGGGACTTTTTGAAAACAATGATTTAATTATTTTCGGTTATGAAAGACTCAAATTTGTTGAAGGAAGTTGTTATTCATCTCATTAGTTTTCTTAACACATAAAATAAGGAAATATACAAAATTCACAAATACTTTTCAAAATTCTATGATATTTCAGGTGCACTAAAACTATACAAGAATTATAATACTGTTCTTGGATATAATACAAATTTTTTAAGAAAAATATTTAAACTGGAAATGAGATCCTGCAAATCAAGAATCTATTTAAATTCACCATATATAGATATTATTTTACATGATATTCTTCGAAACAATTTACACACAATCCTACATTACACAATTTACACGAAACAGAAGTGCGTCTCCTTACACCTTTGGACTTACACACAACACAACGTCGCTGAACTTTTTTAAATTCAGGCCAATGATGGTTTTCAAGTCTATTGCTTCTAAAATTTTGTTCTGGGCTGGTTAAAACTGTTTGATTATTTTCATTCTGTAAAAGTTGCTTGATTAAATTTAAGCGGAATATTTTATGGCTTATGCTTTTTCCCGTTTTGATTTTGAACAATATAAATGCATTTAATACTGTCAAATCTAGTAAATGAAAAAAAAGTTTTTTGGTCCATTTTAGTGTCTTACGACCAAATGTATAGCTGTTTGCCATGCGATCACTCAGATCTACAAAACCCATATTTGAATTATAGCATGTTATTAAAGCTGGCTTTTCACATCTATCATTGCACAAAGTTGTTTTACACATTTCTGGATCGTGCATGTTGCTTAGCATGAAAACTTCCATTTTATCCTTCCAACACATGGCTGTCATGCCGCTGCCAAATTTTATAGACAAATCTCCTTTTTTCATTTTTTGAAAAGCTAATTTTTTTGGATAATTCTTCCTATTGGAACGCATAGTGCCACAGGAATTCATTTTGTATTCTTTATACAATTGCTGGAACAATTCTGGGGATGAAAAAAAATTGTCCATGAACAATTTGTGCCCTTTATTTCTTACACTTTCGGCCAATTCCAAAACTGTTGCATGAGTAGGTTTTATTTTTAAACCACTTTTCAGTCTTACCCTATCTGATCCCAAGTATACTTTCATGTTGAAAGTATAGCCTTTTTTATCCACAATTTTGTATACTTTGATACCAAATCTTTTCCTTTTTTTCGGAATATATTGTTTAAATATTATGCGTCCCTTAAAAGAGACAATTACTTCATCAATTGCTAACTCTTCAGATGGACAATATACTTCTTGGAAAGAATTATTTAAGGAGTTAAAAACATTTCTTAGTTTCCAAAGTCTATCGTAATCCGAAGATGTTTTATCCGGAGCATTATCATTATTTTCGAAGTGTAAGTACCGAAGCAGATTTAAAAATCTGTCCCTCGACATAATTTTCCTAAAAAAAGGTGTATCCAGCATTGGATCCGTTGACCAATATTCCTTTATATTGTCCTTTTCTATATGACCCATCAGAAGTATTAATGTAAGAAATTTTACAATCTCTATTTCGTTTGTTTCAGTCCATCCAGGATTATGTTTCCTCAAACTTGATGGTGTTACAGATTGTAAAACTCGAGTTGCATATATGTTTGTCTCTTCTGTAATTTTTTTTACTACAGAGTTTTTAAATATGCAATTAAAAAAATCACTTTCTGTGACACACGGTACAGCGGCTCCTTTTATCACATTATTTCCTGTAAAAGGTAAAATTGTCGCTTTATGTGATATTTGTGGGTCGTTCCAGATTATTTCATTTTGTTCTTCGGAGACAACCTCATCTTCAACCTCTAGACTCAAATTTAAAGATTGATCTAAATCATCTTCCTCATTTTCTAACTCACAATCAGAATCCGAATCATCAAAATTTTCGTCTTCTAAATCAGCTAAAACTTTCTGAATCTCTTCAGTGGTAAGTCCTCTTTTACGTTTAGGCATTTTTTTTTAAAAAAAATCAAATTAATTTAAAATGAAATGATTAAGTAATCGAGATGACAAAATCACTTACAAAAATAACTATGCACACACTGCTAGTGAGAATTTGAGTATGAAGGAAAAAAGAGGGATTTTTAGATAAGGGTGAAAGAGGAAACTCTACCCACCTCCCTTCTGAATACAAAAGAAACCGGTCAAGCAAATGATGTTCCGGGGCTATAATAGGTCTCATGCTGATTCGAAAGCTGTTTACAGGGGAAAGCACGGCTTGGCCGCTACATCGGTCAACGCCGGCTTTTAAGGGTATATTCCTTTTGGCCTGTAGATCGGTCTGCCGCCCTCAAAAGGTTAATTACTACGGAAAACCCTTTGACCAGAATTTTTTTTATGTAACTTTCATAATATGTCAAATAATAATGGCAGAATGTACAGCTAATCTCACTGACCGCGAAATTTTGAAAATAATCTCTTACAAAAAAGTCCAAACTGGTACTTTTCACTTTCCAAGAAATGATGATTCATATCCAATCTAATCATTCAAATCCAAAAAAAAGGGCAAATAAAAAGTACTGAAGTGGTCGACATCCTTTTACCTCAGGCTTTCAAAGGATGCTTCTCAATGAGAGTCAACCTTTTGTTCATTTCCACTTCATGGTTTTTTTTTTTGTTCTCTCTTTTGAGACGGGAGTCACTGCCTGTATTTCCTTTTAGAAGACTTGTGACCCTTTGTTACCTTTTCCTTTTGTCTCAGATATTCAGAGGATGAACTTACCCGCTCTTTTTGCTTTCTTTGAAATTTATTCTCGTTCCTTGCACGTGGTCGTGAAACCTAGCGATAATGGTAGCAGATTTGCTACTGACGGTTCGTCGAATAGTGGGTTCGAGCCCTGATGCTACTAAAGAATTGCTGTGTAGCGAGTCTGATGCACGTTAAATCTGGTCAAGATCCTAAATCCTCTCGTTGGTGTAGTATAGAAGTTTGGAGAGAGAGGTGCAGAAACAGGTGTCATCTTTGTCACTTGACCGAGGTTTAAAATTACGAGGTTCGCTCTCGTTTTGTTTCTCTGTACGGCATTAAAAACAATCACAGTGATTATTTTGCCACCTCATTACTTGGACTTTAATAGCGATGTCGTTTTGAGTCCATCGCCTCGTTTTAAAACTTCTTCAACATTTCGGTCTCATTTTAAAGTCCCCAGCTCGTCCAAAATTTTATAATATTCTTTACACCTTTTGTTTATTTGCTTCTTTTCTTGCAAGGTTAGCTCCTGCTTTTGTTCTCTAACTTCTTTTTTTTTATGGCTTCTTTAGAGTCTCTGATCGTCTGTTTTTTAAATTTCTTCTCATTTGCAATTTTGCATCTCTTTTATTGATTTATTCATTTTAGTTCTGGTTTCATTAGAGATTACTACTAAACCCTTACCCTCCTGTTTTGTTTTCTTTTAGTTGTGCGAAAACCATTCGACATATTTCTTTCTCATGATTCTAATCTTTCTCATATATTCCAAGTATACGTTTTCTATATCAATTTGGAGCTCCATGGCATGTTTATCTCCTAATAAGTAGAAGTGAAAGAAAAAAAAAAGGAGAAGTTTATTAATGTCTTCTTTTAACAGGAAGTTCTAACGTCTTCTGGAACAAGATTAATCTGATTCGCATAAAAAGGGAGCCGTAGTGAAACCGTATGTTCAGAGGAAAGTATTTACCACAGTAGACATTTTAAGAAAGTAATTTCCGTATTTGTTCAATGTTTCAGTTTATTTTTATGTATATTTTGAGATAAATTGTAGTTATAATTTGAAGAAATTGAACAATTCCCCTTTTTTTGTGAAACAGAGAAATTTGCTCAAGCATCTTATTTATGACAAGTAATGGAAATCAAACAAACCAGAAAAAAGTTTGTTATGAATTTTTTTTATTATCTTTAAATGAATAACAGCCAAAAAATCCTTTTTTAAATTGCCATCTTATTTTAAGGTAATCAGATCTAAAGTCATTATGATGAGGAACTTCGAATGAGTACCATTGATTTATGCTATTATTCAAATTGGTTTGTAATCCTTTTCTAGCAGAAACGGTTGCCGAGTGTTCATGATCAAGAATTCACGTTCGGCATTGCTCCAGTCGAACCGCGGGCTCAAGTCCTAATGCCACTAATAATCTGTCGTGTAGTGAAGTTGAAATAATTTAAATTTCTTGGGGTTCAAAGTCTTCAGATTTGGAAAGTTAGAAAGTTTGGAATGTTAGATACCATCTCAGGTGTTACCCACGTCGCTTAACCATGACCCAAAATGACGAGGTGTGTATTCTATATAGCCTTTGTGTAGTCTCCAAGAACGACATTAATATTCAATCAATCAGTGAGTCACAGTATTAATATCACCGCAACTTTACTTATGTACTCAAAGGTACGTTTCTATTACTGAAATTAATAAATGAAATACACAGGAATAAATATAGTTTCGTATTAAGAGAAGAGACTCTTCAACGTGGATAAAATGATATAAAGGGGAAAAAATATTTCATTAAGTTGAAATGAGACTCTGAAACTTTCTCTGGAAGAAATCACCGAATACACTGCTGCCTTGACAAAAGTAGTAAGAATTCAAGAACAGTATAATGAGGAAACTGCTATCTCGATTAATTATGAAATTAGAATTGTTCATACCGAGAGTAAATTGATTTTTTATAACTAGAATTCAAAATTCGTAGCGTAGAATCAAACGATAAGTGAATTTGTTTCTAATTAATTCGGAATTCCCCCGATCTCTTAGAGAAGGAAAAATAAATACCAGGATATAATAAACCGAAGAGATACGTGCGCCGTGCTGGTAAAGTGTGCGACTCCCTCTAACTAACCAGCTGTTCGTCACACGGACAAAAATTTATTTAAACCGGGAGTTCATTAACTCGAACAATTCATTTGTTTCGCGCAATAAGAAGACAAATTCACTTCCGATGAGGCGAATGAGAAAGATAAATGCAGCAGAGAGAAGCGGAAGCCGAATAAATATGTGGCTATCCCGGACGCATTTAGCATTCAACATGCTATAAAAAAACTTCGTTTCCTTAATTGACACAAAAATATTTCATATTCGAGTCATTAGGCTATTCTTATTTGCGAATCCTTACTTTGAAGATGTTCTGTGATTTTTATACATATGCAGTAAATTCATAAGATGTTTAATACTTTCCTTTAAATATATTTCTGAAAAAAAAAATCCACCTTCATTTCCCAAGCGATTGTCACTGAAAATGTGGCATTTTTGTAAAGTGTATATCAAAGTTGTATTCGCCGAATAGTAGATACTGATTTAAATTTAGGTTTGTTAATTGGTTGTACAGGGAGATCAATTCAAAAGAGTTCCCGTAGGTTTTTCTTACTACCCTTAAATCTGACTCATATGGCCACTATTCTAAGACTGAATTTTAATTGTTTTAACCTTGTTCAAGAGTGGGAGACAATTTTCATCACTGTTGGACTGTTATAACTTTATTTGTGATGTAAAAAAGAAATGGAGACGCAATGTTACTTAATCCTGTGATAATTTTATTTTTGAAAAACATAATTAAACTCAAATTTCTTACATTATCATTCCTTACAACAAATATTGAAAATGTTCGCCATAATTTTGAATGTAAACATGAATACGTCGAACTAAGTTTTTTGAAACACTTCACAATATCGTCGGTGTTATTGACGGAATTTCTTCAGTTGTGATTTGCTTTCATTCATACATGATTAGAGGACCTCCTTGGAAAACCCTATCTTTGATATAACCCCACACACAAAAAAATCTAACGGGGTGAGATTTTGTGACCTTGGTGGTCAGAGACCTATTGAAATTAAACGATCATCAAAGAATTCCATTGTTAGGTTTGACGTGTGTGGAGTGGCTCTATCTTGTTGAAACCAGCAGTGACTGTACTGTATCTCAAGTGAAGCAATAAACGTTTGAACTATGTCCAGGTACTCTTCGAAATTCATTAAAATCAAAGAATTAGTTCATGCAGAAAACTTTTATTGTTGCCATCCAAAACCTTATAAAATGAGCTTTCGAAAAAAAAAATTATAAAAACGTTGAAAGAATCCGACGATTTACTCAAATCATTTGCTCAGAATCGGATTGAAAATTACAAATGTTGTTCACACGAATTTATGTTTATTTAACGAGTTTTCACTTTTAGAATGTGAAAAAAACGATACATGCACATTAAATATAGACATATTAAAAAAGTAATGCTGTTGAAAGTCTTGCTACATATATCATAAATGTGGATAATACAAAAATCATACGGGGACTTTTTGATCACCCTGTATTAGGGCACGGAAGAATGTCTATTTGTTATATGGATGCTATTCTTTAAGTGCAAGAAAATTTGATTCGAGGGGAATGAAATGACAATCTCAATAAACTTAGACAAATAAGAAAACGCTTGATTAATACAAACTACATATAACATATTTGTTGAAAATTTCACTTTCTTTTTAATTTATTAGGACTAATGGTTGGTTTTAATGGTGTCTGGGCCATTTTTACAGTGCAAAGCCAAACTAATAATATATTTGTAATCAAGTAATAATATGTTTGCAAAATCCCACTTTTATTTTTCTCTTTTAAACTGTTTGTTGATAAAAATGTGATTGTTATCTATTCTGCTCAGCTTAATTTTAACATCACTGAACTTTGCTTACTTTGATTACTTTTATCTTTAAACATCAGACGAGATCATACTTACAGTTTTTTAACTAACAACACCAGTTCCCTTTATCTTTTAAATCCCTTCGCGTTACTTTGGTGATCAGCGCATATTACTTTTAGTGTCTCATATCACTTTACGACCCCTGATCAGGGGTGCCAAATCATAGCACATACACAAAACTTGGCGCATTGGAGGATTTCTAGTGGCGCTTTGGCCAGTTCTGATTGAATCACCGTATTTTTGCATCTGTGTGAGTATTTATTTATTTTTATTTTATGTGATGCGATGCACATCACTGTGTTCTATTTGTTCTTTTTCAACATTCCTTAGAGTTGTGTAATTTTCCATGTCTTTTTAAAGTTCTTTTATCTTTAACAGTGCAAAATAAAATGACCGAAAGATGCACAGAAAGAGATAGTTTGCATGAATTTAATGAACTGTTGGAAAGTGAGTTAATATTTATAACAAATTCATCAGAAAAACCGTTTTGTGTGTTGGTTTTTAAAGTACTTTCTCACTTATTAGAAGACAGAATCTTAAAAGACATAATAAAATACAGCATCAGACTTACATAGGAAAAAGGGAGTTTGATCTTGAATCTGAGTTTCGATTAAGAAAAAAAAAGGAATCAGAAGACAAAACAATTAATAAAGTAGGTTGTGAATATATGGCAACGACAGAAGAATAGTTTGAAATCGTTTTAACATTTGTGAAAATAAAGGAAACCTTTCTGTGACGTATAAGAAGTTGTTAAACCTGGTCTCCAAATATTTGCATGCCATCTTCATAGTAAAGGCATTAAAAGGAAATCGAACGAAATTGCTTTATCAAACAGACGCTTCGAGGAACTCTCTCAGGATGTATCTCAGCAATTGGTAAACCTTGTCCATTCATGTACTTTCTATTCTCTAGCTTAGGATAAATCAACAAACATTTCTGATGTTGGACAGTTAAACTTTTTTATAAGATGAATTGCAGATAATTTTATTGCTTTTGAAGAACTTGCCCCTTTGTAGTTATTGCCTGTTACAACAAGAGAACCAGTGTATATGAAAAAGTAAAATCATGCCTAGAAAATATAAAATTAAGTTGTAAAAAACTCTTCAGTATATGTACTGATGGAGAGAGAGAACGAATTGAATGATAGCTAAAGTCAATGGCCCAATAGCTTTAATTGAAAAGTTTTAAATATTCATACATTAAAAAAATCATTACATTATACACCCAAAGGCACTGTGTCCAAAACTTTAAATATGCTGCATGTTATGTTAACTGTTGTGAAATGCGTGAATAAAACTAGATCAAGAGCATTCCATAGTTGGTAATTCAGAGAATATTATGAATTGTAAGATTTAGAATATGGTGATCTTAACCTTCATTGCGACGTGCGTAGCTTTCCAGAGGGAAAGTTCTAAGTAAATTTAGGAAATTGAAAAATATTGTTTCAAAATTTTTAGAATAAGAAAATGAACTATCTGATGAAAGAACTCTATTATTTGACCACAACTAGATAGTTTATTTGGCTTTTTAGTTGCCATCACTAGCCATCTTAGTGATCTAAATTTAAAACTGCAAAACAGGAATAAATTATTTACCATCATTAAAAATGTTCTTCTATCATTTAGAAAATGATGATTTTAGTCCATATCCATGCTCTTGAAAAACAGTGAATGTGCTGAGAATAATAGCAATAATTTGATCAAATAATTGAAAAATATCAAGATATTGCAAGAAACATTTGAAAGTCATTTTCACGATTTTGCTAAATAAGAAAACTGCATTCTGCATTTTAGAATATATTTTCACTTAATGAACAAAAATAACACAGATGCGTATTAACAAACAGTGGAACTGATTGATTTAAAAAACCAAATTCATTCTATAAAGTCAAATTTGATGGGATTCTACGAGATCAAAATACTTCTGACTTTATTAATTTTTTTCGTTGACATCACCATATGAACATTACCCGGAGCTAAGAAAATTTGCAAAAATTATGTATGTCGATTTGGAACAACACACAGTTGTGATTAAGAATTTTCATCAATGAAATTGATTAAAAGTAAAACAAGATCACGAATAACCGATTCAAATTTGAAGATTTCTTTGCTGCTGTCTCAATAACAAGCTTAGCGCCAAACGTCAAAAAACTAGCGAAATCTAAACAGGTTCAAAAATTTCATTAATGGTAAGCTATATTTATTAATTTATTAAATTAAACATAAATCTATTAAAAAGTTAATAAACATACTCCCGGGCTAGGACTCCATCTAGCAAGCAGATAGAAGAGACAAATTCAAACTGATCTCGCTATCAGTGGCCCACAGCTACAGTTGTAGTCCAAAGTTACCTTCATCAAAAGAAACTCAGATACAGCACCATCATGGAACGATCACTCTCTCTAACAGAAGATCATTCCTGACTATTGTAGATTGGTGTTTCATTAAACTCTAGTGTAAGTTAATTCAACTGCGTTATTAAGTTATTCCTTTTCTCCCTTAAGAGAGATTTTTATATATCCTGAACTTTATTTACTTACTCCTAATTCCATGAACGTAAGATGGTATAAAATGTGCTCGCATCTGAATTCATCTGTCGAAAAATTGGAATATGGTATGGAAACGGTTGGCCACCTCTGCTCTAGAGTGTCAACTCGATCGCTTACACTCTGACACTGAGGGGATTGTATGAGTATCATCTTACATACGCCCCTGACTAGACGCCATCTACAGGCGGGAGTTAAACATTGGAGATGCAAGTGTATCTTCATGTAACTTTATATTTGTGATCTAGACGTTCGGTAAAAGAAGGGGGGATGTATGAATTGCTAAGAAAGAGGGTTTGAAATGAGAAAAATCTCGAGAACTTGTCATCCATGTTTATTAAAGATGGTTAAACTCGTCAATGGTGGCCTCTATAGCCGAGTGAGTATAGTGCCGTGCTCTCTTTTCCGAGTGATTTTTTTTTTCTGTCCTGTTTAGTTTCAGGTAAAGAATGACGTTTTGAATTATCGATGCGATTTTCATCTATACTATAGTATTGTTTCAGTATATAATGGCCTGGAATAATTTCTAATTCCTCTAAAACTTTTATTAATCCATAAAATCCATCATTAAATTGGATAACGGCTAAGTATGATACTAGATGTAAAGTTTGAGTTTCAACGAAAACATTTTTCGGTATTACCGACCATAAGATATTATTGAAACTTTCATTGACATTTTAAGTAAGGCCATGAAGACATTTAATGAGAAATTTTTGGTCGCATAACTTCTTGTATACAGGCTTAATAATATTTATTATATTTGGATGTAGGCCCATACTGGTATCCTTGTAAGACTTTCCCAAAGCAATGGCTCGTTGATATGTACACCAACTGTCCACACCTTTAGGACATTGCCCATGCATTGGTTTCCCCTAACTTGAACAACAGTGGGCAAATGCAGTAATTGTGTCACTTTGCATATTGGATAAACTTCCTACATTTGACCTAATAGCTATTCCATTACAGTTTTGTAGTTTGCTGATAAAATTATCTGTTAGTTTTCCCTTACTGGCAAGTACTTTTCTGTTAGCTTTTAATTTGCGAAGGCGCTCTCCAACTCTTTTTTGAATATGCCCGATGCACTCGAGCTTTCTCACAGATTCCTTGCCTTAAATATCTCGAACTGCATTAAATTGCCTCGAGTCTCCGTCACCGTAGTAATCGGTGTATCGAAGGGAACATAAACTTTCGGAACGTTCAAACACACGATAAACTCCGACAACTTCCATGTAACTTGAGGATCCACTGTGATTTACACAAGAATGATCGGGTTTACGTTGAGGCAAGACCGAGATATTTTTGTACTTATTACAAATTCTGCAGAAATGTGACATGATTTCTACATCAAGAATTTTTCCAGTTAAAACTGAAATTGCATTCACAACACCATTAAATGATGAGTAGTCTCGACGTTGTCATGTTCCATCGAGAGACACTCCACATTCCTTGAATTTGTTAATTGATTTTTGTGTTATAATAACAGCTTCTGTCGCCAAGTTCATTGAACATTTAGCGACAGATGCAGCAGCATGAAGAATTTTTTTTCTTGTTGTCTAAATGAGACAATCTAGACATAAAGGGTATATTCAAAGTTGCAGTAATTTTTCCCCAGCTGTATACCCTTTTCCAATAAGTCGAAGCGCATACACAAATCTAGTATTTACTTCATTGTTTAACTTATTCTTTTTAGATGTGCAAAATCCAAAAGAAAAGGGAAAATTTTCCCAGTATAAAGTCAGATTTGAAGAGAGACCAAATTTGGAATCTTCAACCAATTTCGATTTATTTTGGGGACATGATGGTCACAAAACAGTAAAAGCACTGATTAATATGTCTAAAGCTATTATACGATAGCCAGACAATATTTTTTCCTTCATTTGGTCATCATTAATCAAACGTCGATCAAGTTTTTTAGCACTTGCTGTAACGGTAACATTTACATCAGAGTCAACTAACTTATTTACAATGTATCGATTACCGTGGAATTTCTTATTACGACTACAACTTGATCGTCCCATTTTAAAATTCAAAAAGATTACTTTGTCTAATAATATTTAAGAAATAAAACAATAATTAATCAATGAAAAAATATTTACAGTGTAATTCAAATAGCCTATAAGAGCAATATCGATTTTCAAATGCGAAATGTAAACAATATGAGATGTTTACCTATAGCCATTCTTTTTCGCAGAAATTCATGAAAAATAATCTGAAATTTTGTGGTTTGCTTATAAAACATTTCATTAAAAATATAACCTTAAAAATTTCATACTATTTTGCTTAAATTACTGTGAAATTATGAAGAATCATCAACTTCCGGTCATTTAAATGGTCTTAAAGTAGTACTTCCGGTTTGGTTGACAGCTATGATGTATTTTTTAAATCGTTATAATTTCATTTCTACTTATACTAGACTCAAAACAAAAACAGTTTTAGAAAGCTAATGAATTGATTTTTAAAATGGTAAAATAAATGACCTCGTAATTATGACCCTTGGTCAAATGAGGAGGATGGCACCTGAACTGGGACATCCCTCTCCTGATTCCCACAAAACGGAGCACTTCGAGCCTCGACATATTTAACGAGCAGAAGACCCGTGTAGCCGAGGCAGATTCATGGTTCAATGGCAACAGGGCGAGAACCCACAACAGCACGAAAACCTCCGGCCTCGAGGTCATGATCGCTAGCCTACCGTAGCCACCTTTTGGACAAGAACATGAATAAAATAAAAGTGCTGATACAATATAAAATAGCATATTAGAAGAACAATTCAAGTATTTTTCTTCCTGTTATTACAACTCAAAGAAATAAGGAAACAAAAAATGAATTTTTGTTTTCAAAATACATTTTCTGAACTGTAACATAACATTCTTTATAAAAGTATAGTACTTATAGAGATGTGTTAAAAGTACAGTTATCGAAATTTCGGATAAGACAATTTCTAAAATTGCACATATTTAGAAGATGTATACTTGAGATGTTATGTTATATATATATATATATATATATATATATATATATAACCATTAACGCATAAAAAAATAAATAAACGCAATGTTAAAAACAACTCGAACTTCCTGTACAATTTACCTCTTTTAAATCTACCCCTTTCCTCACTGTTCATTATATTTTATTTATCGAGGGTTTTTTTTGTATTTGTCCATACATTACTACAATATCATTGTAATTAAAGTGAAAAATTGTTTATTAATTGCTTCATTCTAAATTTTAAGAATTCATATCTGCAAACGCAATTCTCATTGCAGCTACTCTTAATTAATACCATTCTTAAGAGTTAAGTTCAAATGAACCAAATTATGATATTAAAAGATTAATTAATTAATTTAATTTTAGAATTATTTAATTTCTAAAACCTTTTTCTAATACTATGAAACGCGATTTCTTAAATAAATAGATTTTGATTGATTGCTTATTAATTTCGCACTCCAAAGCAAAAAGAAGGGTGTTGACTACGGATCTCGTAATTTCAAGTCTCGGTCAAGTGAATGAAGCTAAGTCTGAGGTAGTGCCTCCCTCTCCAAACCTCCACAGGTAATACCTCCTCCTGAGGTAGTGCCTCTCACTGAAGCCTCGAAAGTCATTTATCAGCCCCGCTATACAGTGGCATCAAGACTCGACGGAAAGAAAGCCAGTATCGAACTCGCGACTATGACCTTTAGGATTCCACGGTGACATCTATTTGAGAAAAGTATGATTTTAATTAGTGAGTTTCAAATTTCTTTAGAATTACTGCATTAGCATCAGAGAGATTCAAAGAAAGGAAGCCCGTATTAGATTACTTTGATCAAGTGATTCATACTTTTCAGTTTTTTTTCATCTAATCTGACGCGATAAATGAATCAGTAGTTAACAATTGTAAAAAAAATATACGCAATTTAATGAAGAAATTTTGCTAATCATCCGACTTGTGTTTAGAATGTTTCCTATTTCAAAATAAGTTGAAATATTACATTTCACTTTTGTTCGTAACTGTAATAATTCCTATCCTGAATATATAATTAATTCCTATCTTTAATAATATTATTATACTTTTTCAATTTGCATTTTTATAATTGTAATATCTGTATCTAAACTTTGGTACAGAAAGTCCCAAAAATTTTAAGTTGAGGTATTTTTTATCATCTAGATGTTTAAAACACTTAAAAACCGACTTTTCAGACTACAAATTTCAGAAATTTTCCAAGCAGAATTTATTCAAATTAAACAACATTAAGATTAGAAATCAAATTCGCGAGAAAAAAAATGGCATGAATCAGAAAATTTACTTAAGATGTTAATTAATCACATGCCCTTCAATTAATAAACTTACATCCTAATTAAATTTCTTCGGAAATATTATTATGCATAAACGCATTTTTACTTTAACTAGAATTTCAAATTCCGATTCTATTTCCTATCAGTTCACGAAATTATTAAAAAAAAAACAACACCAGGAGTTTAATACATAGTAATATACAATATAATACATATAATATTTACATTAAAACACTGAAATACGTCACATTTTATCAGTTGATTTGTGTTAAGAAATATAAATGCATGCGAGGAAGCTGACTGGTCATGGTCATGAGCTCGTGAATGGCGATAATCCCTTCGCATCGTGGGATTCTTAATTCCGTCAGAGACCCGTCCTGTAGTAGTAACGATGGACGTTTAATTTGTAAGAGCTCAAAGTTCTCGTTCTGGTGAGGCGCGGAATTAAGAGATTAAAGCTCTGAATTAGGTGTTGGAAGTGTCACTCGATCATGGTTTTAAAACATGAGATCCGTCACCAATAGCCCTTATTTTGAGAATGCAATTGAAAAAAAATAGATGTTCTGATAGCTTAACAGATGAAGACAATGAAATCGGTATTGTACGTTAAACCACTCCTTTTTACTTTTAAAATTATCTTTTTTCAGAGTTCACTAAATTAAAATTCTCCTACCGATCTTCAAATAAATTTTTCATGAAACAGAAATATTAGGGCAGACATGTTTAAAAATTTTGTGTCATATGAGCGCTAAAGAAACCTAACTACTTGTAATGTAAAAGCTTTTGTATTTATTTTTGTTAAATAGTGAGTAATAGCATTTCTTGCTCTATATTACATAAAACTAATCATTCAAACAATCAATCTTTAAAACGAAAGTAATTTCGATTGATATTCAAACCAACGTTTTTCTTTTTACAACGTTTTTCTGAATTTCACTTGGTGTATATGTGTGTGTGTGTGTCATCAAATTTTCGATCGTTAATTTAACCAACTTCCCATCAAGCTAGAGCTTTGAAATTTTGGGAATCGTTCGTACTCGCCTAACAATGCAAAATTTAGACGTTTGGGACAACTTTTAACTAATATTTCAATAATTTTAATAAGTCAAAATATTCTTTCATCTCGGCGCTTTTAAGATTGAGGAAAAAATTTCTTTCCCCCTCTGGGAGCACCGGGCACTCCCCACGCAGCATGAGGTATCGTAAACCTTTTGTACTCACAAAGGAGAGATACTATCTCCCCTTTATTATCTCCGAGATAGTGAGGGTTGCTGACTTTTAGTCAGTAATCATTGGCAAGAAAGAAAGCTTCCAATATTTGGCGCCATGTCTTATCACAATAATTTTTTCTGCATTCTGGTTCCCATTATTTTTTTTAATAGAATGAATTACAAACTTTTAAATGCATGTTTTGATTTTATGAGTATTATGAATTTTTTAATACTCTCACAAATGTCTCTTTTTAAGTAAATTTTAAAGTTAAAAATAACTAACAGTTTTAACTAATATTTCAATAATTTTCTCTAATAAACTTTGCTACCATATAAAAATGTTGTTTTTAAAAACGTTGGTTTTTATATCGAATTATTTATAATGTTTCGTATATTGAACGTCAAATATGTATCGGACTATGTTATTGAAACTTCAAATCTATTTACGAATGAAATCAGCATAGATTTTTTTTCAAAATTTGCGAATGAAATCAAAGAAGACAAAAAAAACGTTTTGTAAATAATGAATCCAGACTTTCTCAGTTTACGATATATCTGAAAAATTCCATAATTTATTTTTCGTTTCACGCACTTTTAAAGTAAGTTTTCGTTATTAGTTTTTTTCTTCACTAACCTTTCATCTAAAAATTTATACGCTACATTTATTTCTAAGTGTGCTCTAGAACCAAAAAAGAAAATATTTTTAAACAATCTGGTATTCAGCTGGCGATGTTAAAATTAAGGGATAATTGTTTTAATGCAAAGTAAAAGAATAGAAATAACGCAGTCATCGAAAAAATTTCTACTACGCGTGTGTCTTTAATAAGAATAAAATTGCTATTGCAGTTGTCTCACTTTTTTTTTTGGCATTAAAACATTTTTACGGGCTAAATTAATTTTGACATTTCGATGAGGAACATATACTTTAAACTTGGAAAGCAAAATAAGATATAATTGCATTATCCGATAGTTTAATACCGTACTGTCAAAGAAGTTACGAAACAATGTTGTTAATAAAAAAACAATACAAAAGAAGGACTCCTTGTGTTTAGTACCACAAAGAGATACAAAATTTGATTAAAAAAGGACAGTTTATAATCAATGATTAGAATTCCATAAGACAATATAATTACTGTACCTATTATGTTTTTACATCCTCGTCGTTCAGAAGCTCCCTTGATTAATATTTGAATCGCTTCTATATTAGAAATTTTCCGAATATTTCAGTATCATATAAATCATAGATCCATATTTGATTTTTCTGCAAATTAGTATAAAAGTAGTATTAGTATATTATTAAATTTGTAAAATCTATGCTCTAAACCTGAAATTTCTGACTTTTAGAAACCCATATTTGTATGGCCTATTTTCAGGTATTATTGAACTTTTACAAGCTTATACACTCAAGAATATTAAAAATAGCGCACCAAGAAGGGTATTTCATATTTAAATTAAATTTAATACACATAATAATACAGATGATAGATTCACTTGATCCTAAAATGAAGACAGTTAAGCAAATGTAGTGTGTGTAAATAGACAATCACAGTGCCACTTCAACAGCTGGCCTGACCGCCTTTTGCTGCAATAGATGCACACGGTCTGCATTGAGTTGATCAGACGTCGGATGTTGTTCTGAGGCAGATGGACTCACAAATCTTGAACAGCCATCTCCAAATAATGTACAGAGTGACATGGTGGCATCTGGGTTTTCAGCTGGTCACACTAATGCTCTATAGCGGACAAGTCCCGGGAGAGGGTGAGCCATGGAATATGTTAGTCTGAACATTACCTTGCTGAAAGATTTCCACTGAAAGACCATTTAGGAAAGGTTCTCTGCAAGATCGAAGAATGTCATCAATATAACACTGGCCAGTTACAGCTTTACGTAGAGTAGACTGGATTTCATAGGCTATGGCTTCCCAGACCATTACGCTTGCGGTGTGGGCAGTGTGTCGACGTGCGTGAATGGAAGGAAGCGCCTTGCTGAACGGTCAGCGTGAATGACCGTTGAACAGAGCGCCTCCTCATCCGTACTCGGTTACCATTTGTCCCCAAAATGAACCGGGATTTTTCACAAAACACCACATTTTGGCACTCTGTGGCATTCTACGTCGCTCAGGATTGGTACAACTGTAGACGGATTCGCCGATGTTTCGGGTTAAAAGAACTTGAAAATAACACTTGAACTACAGATTCGCTTACGCATCTGGAAATGGTTTGTGGAACAAGTGTCAGCGCTATATCTAAATATATCTTCGAACGAGTCACTGTGACTTCCATGAACGCTTGCACACTATTCTCATGCCTCGTCGACTTCCTGGTGTTTCTAACATACACTCGGTTCCCCGTACTTGGGTGCATATCGTTGTCCTTTCTAACAACATGTTCTGTCGATACAGTCCGAATGATCAACTAGGTGAGCATCACGGCGCTTTGAAAACCAAATTCTTTAAGGCTCCAATTGAACATTTCTACAGAGTCGCAGGAGAGTTTATGGCTATGTAATATGGAGAAAAAGAAGAGCAACATATTGAGATTCGAATAACGAACCACTGCACATACACAGTGTGTACTCATGAAAAATTTATATTTTGAGAGTATGTAATTTGAGTAATAATGTAATAAAAATACAAATGTTTTTTTTATGTGCGTTTGTGGGAATCTCCTGTAATCCTCCTCAAGAACCATTTCAAAATGGATATGTACAAAAATTAATGAAATATATATATTTATATTACTTATGTTTATTTGAGTTTTGAAAATTTCTTAAGAAATTGCTTTAAAAAGTTTAATTATTAGACATAAAATGTATTCAAATTCTTTCTGCTCAGTATCTCGCTCTCTGTTGTTTCTGTTTTTTTTTTTTTTTTTTTTTTTTTTTTGCAAATTTCTAAAAATTTATTAAAATATCTGTAGAGATAAAACGAAATCAATACAATATTTTCTTTCTTCCAAAATCATTTTTAAAATAAAAATTGGATTAGAATGTTCAAGGGATCTTCCATTATATAAGTTTGTCATTGCTACGTCGCTCTTGAAAATGCACTTTCTACTTTTGCGTAAATAGTTTTAAAAGAAATGTAGCTAATATTCTCGTAAAACTGGAACCGAAAAGCTTACGGAAATATAGACTTTAAACTGATTTCCACAACTATGAAAATAATTTTAGATTATTAAATAATACCTAAAGGAACTACTTCACGGAGAAAAAAGAAATACTCAAAAATGTATACCTAGACGTACTCATTTTGAAATGAGTATGTTTGTATCAGATTTGAGCGTATACCTTTATCGAATGTGAACATTACAAGTATTCGAAACCAAAAAAAAAATGGGAAATCAGCATTCTCAAAAAATTATTACAGATATAAGGACTATAAAAGTTCCTTTTATATACTGACAACGTATTTTACAAAGTGGGGTTCAAAACAAATATGGTTTGTTTTAATATTTCGAACTATATTTCGTATTTACCACGCTACACGCGGTAGAATACAGGAATATTAAAATGAGTATGTACGCATACTCATTTTCGCGTCTGTGTTTGTTTACATTTTTTTGTTTGTATTCATATTACATCGTAATCGTAGCTTAGTGACTTCTTACTTTAATTTGCATTAAAATTATTTTCATGCATGTAAATATTTGTGTATGAAGCTTATATCTTATAGAATAACATTACAGTATTCAAAAAGCAGTGTTGTTAAAATTTTGAGCCATTTTGCTACATTTTTTTTTATGACTATACAGCGATGATGCTCGACAAGAATTCCATTTTTTTTTTCACTTCACAAGTGTGTAAGGAAACTGTCTTTTTTTAATTGACAGAGAAATTATTATACATTTTTATCTTGTTTTAAGATATATATTTGTATTTAAGGTGTTAAGGTTTTACTATTTTCGAAGAATTGTACATCTGTATTTTGTTCCAATAATACTGTGTGGTAATCAAAAAGTTAGAAATGATACATTCAGAATAAAATGTTGACAAAAATAGTTTTTATTCCTGATTAATTTTATTATGAATTGAAGTAAATTTCAGATGCTTTATGACAGGAGTAAGATATTTCAGAATATATATTTTTTAAAGAATATGGTTTTAATTTAAACTCAAATTTAATGTATATTTTGGAATCAAATTTTCACAATCTAATCAGGCATCTTTCCTGTTATGTCTCACTGTTCATCATATTTTAAGTGATTGTCTTGTGTTTCATCACTATTGTCTCACATTTTTTAAGTAATCCAATTTAAACTCCTATGACTTGGGTTAGAAACTACTACTTGTTTGTGTTCTAATTCAAAATTTGATTTTTATATAATTAAGGTTTATACACAGACATTTCATATCTTGGTTTCTTTTTATAATGTGGCCCAAAATTATTGCAAAATTTTGAATAAATATTTGGTGCAGTATATTCAGATTTTATTCTATTCATGAACTCCAACCTTTATGCACACTGAATAAATAAAACAATTTCTTTTGTATTCGATACATGACACAAATACTATAGATATGTATGATTCATTATAAATTGTAAAAACACTTACAAATGTTCACCGTAGTACAGGGCCAATCATTTTATCTAGCCCTTTTATATGTTGATACTTGTATTTTTATTTACACAATTTAACCACTTTATTCATGCATTTCTTTAAGTTAATATGCTTGTGCCGAAATGAATTACTTTGTAATTCATCTGGGTTCTGGTGTCGGTCTTATTATACTAAAAAAAATCTTATCATATTGACATTTTTTTTATAATCATAAGGAGACAAGCTCTGTTCGAGTAAATTTTAATCCATTAACACCAATTAAAAATAACATGTGTTTAAAAAAAAAAAAAAACTTGTATAACAAATGTTTTGGGATCTAAGTGTGTCAAAGTTCATAATTCAAAGCAGCAAGAACTGCTTTATAGAATGGATGGTTTCACAGACCAAGCAGAAATTCTTACATGTAATAGTTTATACTATAATGGTTAAGTATATTCCAAAAATATAGCTGTATTATATGGTTGTGTAGATGACTTGCTTCTCTTTCGAAAAATTAAAGAACTGTCTACATAATAACAATGCAAAAATAGTATATTTATTTGAAACAGTGTTGTTTGAAAAGCATTTTCACTCGTAGTTAGTAGAAAGAAAGAAAAAATCTTTATACCTTTACATATTAGAACTTCCTAATAATTTTAAATACCTCATTGTACGCTATATTAAAACGTAACTTATTTTTTCAAATGGAGTTGGACTATAGTATAAATTAGATAGCAGTGTTTATAAGTGGTTTTTGAAATGACATGCCTTCATCTGTAGAAGTTAAAACATTTTACTCTTTTTTTCAATATTCTTGTTTGAAAATTTTGAATGTTTTGTTTTTAAATGCCTGATATCTATGTGTATAATATTCAGAATAAATTTTTCAAAAATATGATACAGTTTTATTTTTTCTGTGCACAGCGAATCATTAATTTTAGGTATTAGATTGGTTATGATGTAAATTCAAAAGGAAATATATATATATATTAGATGAAAAAAAAAGGCTGTACACCTAAGTTTTTTACTATGGAAAATCTAATTTTCTTCATAATGTTTGCAAGGTATTTTCAAAAACTTATTATTAAAAAACTGAGCTTTCAATAAAACTCAATTTTCTGCATGTATAGGATTTTAACAGAACTATATACTGCTTTTAGAAGTATTTTCACTCATATTCAGTAATTTGACAAAATGTTGTTGATTTGAAAGAAGTAAAAAATCTGTTTACCTTTACATATGAGAACTTCCTTTATTTTAAATACCTCATTGTAAGCTACATTAAAACATAAGCAATGTTGTACGAATGGGGATAGAGTTGGAATATAGCATGGATTAGATAGCAGTGTTTATAAGTGATTTTTAAAGCGACATGCCTTCATCTGCAGGTGTTAAAATATTAATTTTTTCTTAATATTCTTGTTTCCAAAATGTGAATGTTTTGTTTTTAAATACCCAATATCTATGTGTATGATATTCAGAATAAATTTTTCAAAAATATGATACGGTTTTATTTTTTCTGTGTACAACGAATCATTAATTTTAGGTATTAGCTTAGTTATGATGTTAATTCAAAAGTAAATATATATTAGATGGGGGGGGAATGCTGTACACATGTAAACAATATACATGAAAAAAATGTTAAATTTTTTATAATGAAAAATCTAATATTCATCATAATGTTTCAAGATATTTCTAATAACTTATTACTAAGCGACTGAACTTTAAATAAAACTCCATTTTCTGCACATATAGGAAACAAACTATATATTGCTTCAAAAAACATAAATATAATTCTTTATGAACTGAATTGCTTCTGTAACTAATAGCTCAGATTCCTGACACATTTGTTTTGAAAAAAATTTAACTCTTGAATCGAATCGATTTTCGTTAATTAATTAAACCACTCGAATTGATTTAAATTTGAGGTGTAAGCTCAAATTACAGTTTATGATCACATAACAGTTGCATTTTTGTTTCTAAAAGTAACAGTTTTGTTACAGTAAATGAATAAATTTTGGGTCAAATCGAACTTTGATGGATCCCCTTGGCGATTTTTTTGAGATGGCGCCAAAGCGGGTGTTTCAAACTCGGAGCTTCCGAAAGAGAGAAAAAAAAAGATTGCGTCGTGCCTGGAAGGCAAATGAAGTACCAGAATGACACCAAGGCGGGTATTTCAAATGAGAAGCGAGAAAAGATGGCGTCGAATCCCCTTTTACAGATTTTATAGGGTTACCATAAACAAACCTGCATGGTAACCACATTGGCGATTTATCGCCAAAAGAAAGTTAAAGTTTGCCAGGCCTCCTCCAACTTCGATTCAACCGAATTTTGAATCGGAAGTTTTGTAACAAAAACTTCATAAAGTGTAAAATAATATATAAGATGAAGAAAATGATACTTGCAAATAAAGGAGCGCTTATTTATTTCCCTGAAAATTTTAATTGATATATATTTTTCTGTTTAAAATTCATTTTCGATACAACAACAGTATCGGAAAATAAATTCAAAACATACTCACTAGATTGTTTGATTCTCATATTTGATGCAGTAACAGATTCACAAATAAATACATGACACTCATTTTTCTATTCCACACTCATAATTGATACAAGATTATATTCAAAAATGAGTATGTGAAGTTTCCATTTTGAGTACGTACAAAAATGAGTATGTGCGAGACTCAAATATGAGTATGTTGGGATAGGAACTATTTTGAGTATGTGACGTACTCAAAAGTGAGTACGTGAAGTTGCCATTCTGAGTATGTGCTTGTTACTAAAAATGAGTATGTGCGAATCTCAAATTTGAATACGTTGGGATCGGAGCCATTTTGAGTATGTGAAGTATTCAAAAGTGAGCACTTTCTATTCGATTTTTCATACCCGTTTTTCGCAGTGTTCTTAAAATTAAATCACTTTCTATTTCTTTGGCCGTAGTGAGTTTACAAAAAAGCTTTTTTTGAATGTATACGGGAGTGGAGAGAGTAGTTTTTCATAATAAAATTTCTTTTTCTGTATGGTGGAGAATGGCAAAAATGTTATATGATTCTTACATGGAATAAAATAAATTCGGAAATTAGCATTTGAATAAATATGATAAAGTTGAACCTCAAAGAGTAATAAATTTTTCAGGAGAAATCGTTCAAATTTACAATTTCGTATGTAGCATCTTCTTTCTTGTTTATTTTATCTCATAAGTCGGCTTTCTCTATAACTACGTGCCTATATGCCGACGTTCACATGAATAACATGTTCCAGCGATTCTTTTCATCTAAATATTCTAATTTTGACGACATGTAACTCACAAATAGTTAAGTGTTTTGTCCATTTCTATTGAGGGAATTACATTATTTTCCAACTTTTCATATTTTTCGGTAGAGCTTTGATGCGACATGAGAAATTCGCCGACGAGTGGCAGATCAAGGTTTTTCCTCAGCGAGAACTCAGCTGATCTCGAAGAAACTCCAGACGAGATTCCGTCTTCGATACCGCCTGTCACTACAACTATCTGTAAAATAGCTCTACACATATAATATATATTTAAATACTTTGTGACTTAAAGTCAATTTGTTTTCTTGAAGTGTATCTCAATATCTTTAATTCTCCTTCTAATGGCACATGCGTGATTGTAATCGTATCTTTAAAGAACTCAAGTGTTATCTTGGTATAAGTCGGATGTTTAGGAACCTGTTTAAGCCACAGCAAATCAACATTTTATATTGTACCAAGTGTTTTTCAAGAAGCCTGAAATAAAAATAATTCTATTTAGAACTATTAGAGATCCCACATACGCTCATTAAGTAAGGACACATATCCACGGAGTTAACACCTTTCGTATAAATGCTTTAGTTAAATTGGTACTTTAATTATAATTACTTATTTATCTACCAGTGCTAGTACTTTATCAATATAAATACTTATTTATCTATCAGTACTAGTACTTTACTTGTAATTACTTATTTATCCTTTATTTTATATAAATGCATATGTTGAACTTATTTAATCAGAATGGCGTCAATGTCATTGAACCATTTTAAATTAAAATAACTTTTTTATTTATTAATAATTTACATATTTCTTCTTTTATAAGTAGAATACATATTTCTTAGATATAAATTTTATTTAGTTTTGAAGAAAGCATCCCTTAAATAATCACGATTTTCCAATTCACTCTGACTTCTTCACACATGTCAAACTGTTTTTCGAATACTTTCTTGAGCAGTGAAGTCAAATGAATGGGACAGCCACTTGATTTATGAGTTTCGCAAAATTATACAAAAATTTGAAACAGTGAACTGTATGGGAAATAGCACATGACGCTATCATAATTTCACTAGAGTGTCCACGACTGCAGGACGAACGAAATTTTCTAGCATTTCTTGATACCTTTCACCATTCATGGCTAACACTTTTTTTTGTCTCTAGATAAAATTCGATTATTTAAACGCGAATGTTAAGTCGCGAATTTCTCCATATTTAATGTCCGAAGATTACACTTTAATAATCTGAAGAAAAAGTAAGTAATTGTAGAAATTTATTCGAATTTCAATTGGCCTAGCAACTTTTGAGTCATCCTGTACAATAATTATAGTTTAGAATATCCTGATGCCGACTTGTCCACATGTTAAGTACACTCATTTTTTGTAAAACAAATTGATACTTAAAATGTTACAGTTCAACTGTGTCAGTGTTTCTGTTTAAAAAATGATACTTTTGGATATTTAATTAAATATTTTTTTTTATTTTACTTTAATACTGAAATATATTTTATTTTAATATTTTTAGAAACGCCGTTTTAGTTGCAATTACTGGTGTCTGTGTTGGAGAATTTTCTGTTTATCTCCGTATAATATTCAAATCTATCATTACGGTTTTCAGACCTTTCCTTTCCAGATCAATACTAGCCATTGCAACAATTTTAAAAAATTAAATAGGCCGGCATAACCGAGATAAAGATTGACTGTGTCCGAATTACAAAATTAAAACTGTGTTTTATCGCTGTATTTATTTTTTATTAGAGATCCTTCTGACATTTTTACACGCCTGATTGAGAACAGATTTTCTAGATATAAAAAATAGTTTGAACTCGAAGTTATTTTCTAAAAATTCAAAAAAGAAACATTGTTTAAGGTCCATCGACTTTCAATCGTTTCGAAGCCCTTCACAAAGAAAAGGGAAATATTGCTTCGGGAGTAAAAAAAAAAAAAAAAAAAAAAAACAGCTCCCATTCCTGTCGTTCCATTTCCAGTTATGATTACAGGGAAAGGAATTGTCGATTGAACAGAATTTGGCTTTCTTTCTTTCCCCTGATTTCCGATTTTCACAACGTTTTTCTTATTTTTAATAGTTGTATCTGAAAGGCAGAAAAAATGTAGGCATTCACCATTAATAAATATAAATAATATTACAATCACACAAACAAAAACTTAGAAAATTGATAATCGTCCAAAATGTTAAGTGGAATTTTATTTATAGATTACTCAAATTGCATTATTCCCCCACTCCAGAGTTTGACCTTCTTTGGAATAGAATCGTATTTAAGAAGTTCTTTCGTAAATAAGTGTGACACTCCTTTAGGATGTTTTAGCAATTTTTTCCTATTTTCAATATTATTTCTCGACTAATAAATAACTTTTATTCCTATCTTCTCCTTATGTCTAGATCACACATTACATTTGTAACTATTACATATATGAGGTACTTAGTTACTAGTAATTATTCGATTGTTTGATCAGCTTGGCCGAATTCACCTTCAAAAACCAACCAGTCAACACAATTAGTTATACGAAGTAGGCAAGAAACAATCTCAAAAAATAACAAGCGTTATTTGATATAATGAATGATTAGTTAAGAAAAAAAAGATTCGAAAATTTATCGTGATTCAAATAAGAATCTTTTTTCTCTTAACGCTCAGAAAATTTTCCATTGTTAAAGTGTTGCAATTTTTGGAACGAAGAATTTGTAGTATGCCCCTTTTTGAAGAATATACCACTTCTTTGAAAACTACGCATCTGCCAAACCGTGTATTAACTATTTTCGCAAATATTGACACCAAAATTCTCGAGTATATTTTGGTGTTCAGGTATTGCATAAGAGAGAGCCGCTATCGGTTTTTTGTGAACTCTTGGATAGAATCCTCACTTTGAAATGCTTTTTAGGGAGAAACATTTTGCGGTCTTCCTTAGAAGATACTTTGAGCCGTGTTTGCAAATCCGTGCTGCGCGTCTTTGGATAAATATTTAATACAAAAGTATATGGATGAAGTGTGATATGGAGCAGGAGCTCCAAAACACGAAAATGTTTCTTTCCTCCCAATATAAAGTTCCTATTTGATATTGGTTCAACTGGCCAGTTGGTTTGGATATGACGGATTTCATCACAACAAATATTTTTTCTCAATTGATTTGTGTTCCCGTTATTATAAGAAGGTTTATGTTTGAAAGCAAGACAACTTCGGTCTGTCGAGCCCCTGGTAACACGATCAATATATATTTGTTTACCATACTGTTAAATTATATAAATATATATATATATATATCTGTCTCTGTGTGTGTATTAGATTATGCAAAGAATGCTCACTTCTCAAAAATTACTTTGAATCACTTAAAGTCTATGAAGTGATTTTTTTCTTTTGTTTACTGTTAATAACATTCCTCCTAATGCAATAGGCAACAAATAGTAATATGCCTTCGTTGCTCACTCAACCTTTTCGTGAGTTTTCATAGTTGATTTTCCTTCAAAAACGTTATAATTGTACTTTCCACACAATTTCTAGAATTTTTAAGTTCCTTGTGTCAAGTTGAATTTGTTATTAAATATCAATAAATACACAAATTAAATGAGAAAAGACTATGTAATATAGACAAAAAGTAATCAGGATATACAAAAAGTTTTATTAACTCTCTGTATATCTGATATTTGCCACTAAGTGGCATCATTTTCCCTGTAATAAAAGAAACTGCAATAAGTTGCATTAAATTAAAATAACTTCTGTCCGGTTATTTAGTAAATGACTTTATGTTTTTGTATGTATTTGAAAAGTATTTAAAAAGCTAATTTTAAAATTTAAATGTTAATCCATGTGTATGTATGTGATTTAGATTCATGCATTTTTTTCACTATTTTATATAAAATATTTAAATTTTATTCTGATGTTTGAAAGCTTCCGAGTTTTCATGAAATTTAATAAGTGTACTTTTCGCTTTGTTTTTGTGCTAGAAGCAAAATATTTGTGTGAGAGAAATAAACATTTGCAGCGACTCTCTTCTACAACAGTGTCAGAAATTAAAACGCCTCACTAACTAGCCCGAATGGGGGCGTTCTCTTTAGCCTATTTGGTTAAGACACGACAAAAGGAAACCGATCAACTTTTCTTCGGACCCACTGGTCCAGGGTTCGAAACAACGCTGCCGCATCAAGGCCAAACAATTCTCTTCCCCTCCACGGGGTATGGAGTAGAATAACATCCCCCGATGCTTCGGAGCAAACGTCATCCATCGAACATTATAAAAATTGTTCGTCAAATTTCATATATTTTGAAATATTTGTTATGATTTAAAATTGAATATTTTTTTAAAAAAATTAACATTCGTGTTTAAATATAAACTAACAAATATTAAAAATGCATATGTCTCTAACCTTAATTATTAATAGGTAATTTTTAAGAAATTAAGTTTTGAAGAGCACTTTTTTAAGATAAGCCCTTCAAATTCTATTTTTTGTGGATTTTTGTCAAGTTTTTAAATAAATTATCAAAATAATTAAAAACCCATAATATATATATATATATATATATAACTTTCCGTATTATGCAATACAAAAACGTCAGTTTCAACATTTGTTGTTTTGATAAAAAATTATTTGTGGCGTGTTTTTTGCATGAAAACAGAAATATTTTCTAGAAATATTAATTTTTTCCTTGGAAAATGAATCTTACGAAAAAATGCAATTTTTCTTATAAGAAGTAGTTTTAAAAAAATTCTCTCTCAATTTTTCTTAGCTTTACCACATGTGTGACAAAAGTATAAACTCTCTTAATATTAAGTAAAAATAAATATTAGCTGAAATCTTATTCTAAAACATTCATAAATCAGGTATTGCATTTTAAAAATTTTGTTGTTAACGATGTTAATAGTTATTCATCGGTATATTATATAGGATTTTTTATGCGATACATATACAAAATATTATTTTGCATTCGGTGACATTTTATCATTTGAATGTTTTAGTAATTTTTAAAATATTAATCTGGTAAATATAACCTTCAAAACCTTGATGTTACTGGAGTATTACTTGCCTCCCTATTCAAGTAGAATATTTGCAGTGGTAGTGTTCTGTCATAGAACGGATGACTCCTAGTCGATGGTACAAAGCATCCTACTCGCTGTCTCCTTTCTGAAAATTTATTTTTGGATTTATAACAAAGGAATAATTACGTGCAGGAGGTGTATCTATTTTTGTCATAAGTCATAGACAAGCAGAAGTCATATCTGGTTCTAATTCACATTGGCCGAACTAGAAGATTCATTCTCACTAACATATAAATCTTGCTCAATATTTGACCGATCAGAATATTTATATTCACTTTCGTCATCCAACATTTTGAATGTGCGCAATAACAGAGTAAAATATCACTAAAAACATAAAATCAATCTTAATTGACTCGACTTGTGTAAAAAAATCCCACATCTGCTCATAACTTGAACAAAAATACTTTGTTATGTTCTAGAAAAACCCACGCTTTATATTCGAGTATACTCAGTTAAGCACAACAATTTGTATCTTTGCACAAAAAAGTTTTGACAATTTTGACAAGGGAATTCAAATTTCATAGGGATAAAGGAAATTACATATATCTAACAAACAGATGCGTGGAACGAACTGATATAATATGTTGAATGTGCATCAGGCCTCCTAATCCACTAACCTTATAAATCTTTCTTCTGCTTCAATGACCTGTCGTGTATTATAATAGAATGGTGAATAGACTCGTGTGCTTCTTGAAACAAAGAAGAATAAACATTCATAAGTTAATCGTATTTAATTAATAGAAAAGGGAAAAAAAGGAATTATTTTTATTAGCAGTTTTGTAATCAATAATTTACTACCGGTCATTTGACCAGTTATGGTATAAATAATGATAATCATATTTAGCTGAGGTGTCTATTCATTTTCAAGTTTTTCCTTGGTTTTGTTAAACTGTTCTTCTGTCAACTATTTTTTTCAACGAGTCTCTTTTTAAATATTATAATATCAAGCAGTAAAATTTAAACGGATATTCAAATGCATACAATAATTACAACCAGGTTCATCGTTTAACATTGATAAATTATGTGCAATAATATGACAATGCTTCCTACTTTGCTGTTATCAGGGGCTTAGAATAGAAATACCCAGTTCAGGAATTAATTTATCCGAAATCATTGTGCCGAGAATATACATGAATACTTGGCCATGATGGAAGGTCGGAATAACATTAACTCAAGCAGTGAGATATATCTACCATTTAGGCTCGATAATCCTTAATCACGATTCTATTAATGCTCATCCTCTATTGGCGACGCATTTCACTAATTTACGAGCTTCAGAACTCGGTTGGTGCATTCATATCTTACGGGAATGAACTCTACCTACTGGAGAAAGAGAATAACTCCGGAATATTTTGCATAATGGCGAGATTTTAGAATTCTCTCATCCTAGAAGCGGACTATTTGCGGAATTTTTGGTTCGTCAGATATATTGACTGTGTGCTAAGCAACGACTTTTGGTATTGTAAGCGTAAATGGGAACAGTTAAAGGGTTATGCTTTGGGTAAATATGTACAAAAGTTCTCTAACTATCCAAATCTGAGGTATCTAGATTTGTTCGCTGTTTCTCAACATCAAATACTTTTATTCGGGTTTTCCTTTATATTATATTTTACAACAGCACCAGAGAATTATAAAGTTGCATTTATTTAAAATGTATTACTTCAAATATATTTGAGTGCAATTATAATTTTTTCCATTACATATATTCTTATATTCCATTATAATTTTCTTATCCATTATTTTTTTAGTAGATATAAACATGGAATTAAAATACATTTGCTGGTTAAGTATTTGCAAAATAAAAGCAAAAGTATTAACATATTTATAAAATTTTACGTCTAAAAAATATAAATAATTTTGATTCTTATTATTTTTAAAACACAATTTTAAGAAAATTATTTATTTATATATAATTATCTTTTTAAACACAGTTTTCAGGAAACCTTTATACATTTACTTTAGCATAAAGGTTTCTTTCACTTTATACATAACCACGGTAGCCTAGTGGTTATGGTCACGGACGGTTTTCGTCGAGTGGTGGGTTCGAGCCTAGATGTCACAAAGACCCGTCGTGTAGCCGGGGGGGATGCATGTTATATCTGTCGATAACCAAAACTGTGGGCTTGGTGAGAAAATTAGGGGAGAGGTGCCACTCACGTGTCGTCACTTGACAGAGGTCCATAGCCCTCGAGTTACTTCTGGTGCGTTGTCAATAAAATCACTTTTTTTCTTACTTTTATTTAATATGTAGTTTAATTATAAAGGAAATTTAGTGACATCGAAAGAGCATACGTTATGAATGCTTGTCTTGATTCCACCTTATGTGGTAGATTGATTTAAAAAGCTGGTATTGTTTGTAATTGATGAACCTTGATCTATTCTATTATAAACCTTGGCCTTTCTTCAAGTGCTATGAAAAAGGTTTTCACGACTAGTCGTTCTTTTGTGAAATCATTCACATAAATGTGCGTGAGTCTAAATTATTCTCTGTCTATTAGTACTGTATGATCCCACTTAAAGTTCGTAGGTGACAGAGAGCTCAGTGAAACAGGACATTTTAACACGTAAACGATAGATAGATCATTTTCAGTTATCTTTACATCAATTTGCATAATATGTTACATTACGCGTAAACATGCACACAGAAATATAAAGTTCATTTTTTATAATGCATTTCATAGCGCTTCTTAACTTATTAAAAGGATTTGTAGTTCTTTTGATAGGTAAGAATTTTTTTAAATAATTAATTCATCTTTAGTGATATCCAATGTGTATAAGGCTATCAGTGCTTCCGCCTAACCTGACTTTAAAAGGAACACGTGCAAATATGTTTGTTAGACATATAATGTGCTTACCTACACACTTCTAAGTATTGTGGTTCATACATATTAATATACATATGCTCAATAGCCGTTTCCAAATTATCCTACACATATACACCATTCATTTTTCTTCGCTGTCGTTTAAATATGAATTACTATAGTTCCTCAATTTGTGATATAATCCTTAGAAACATGACGAGATATAAGCCATTATTTTTAGTTTTTATTAACGTCGGAGAGATAAGCGTGACGTTTAACTGAATAAAGTGACCGAGATGTATCTAATCTAAAGACGCAAATGAAATATTACCAAGTTTAATAAATTTAAAAAAATGCAGAGCTATAAAAAATATCTTGAAAGATATACCTTCCCTGGTTTTCTTAGACATTTTTAAGAGTAAACGATTTCGCATGTATTTCGATAATAGCTTTCGATTTTCTCAACAGAGCATTCAGAAATAGTTTGGTATAACGACCACTATGGAAACTTGTGGGTCATGGAATCAAGAGACTTTTTTTTGATGAAGACCGTTTTATTGAATAATGTAAGAGAGGAAGTACATTATTAACTTAGTAACAGCTTAAGCATAGAGATATAACAGATTTCGTGTCTGTTTGTATCACTTGACCAAATAAAACAAAGTAATATTAAAATTTGATGATTCATTATCTCCAATACGGTATTAATAGTAAATGGAACATAAGAGATGATTCTATTTTTTAACATTCCGTTTTAAATTTTCACGAACTTATCATCGTGTTAAATCAATTTTCAGTACTTTCTGTCCTATGTGTAGCATATTTTAGCTTCCCTCTTTCTGAACAATGGTAAACTATAGTCCAATGAATTGCAGTAATGTAATTCACTGTACTGTTTGTAATGTAATTATACTAATACAACGTAATGTAATTCAATGTAACATTAATGGAATTTATTACACTTTTCAGGATATGTTACGCTTGATGCAATGCAAATCATTGTAACGCTAGTACAATGTATTAAACTTTTTATGGTAGTTACCCTTTACTTAATGTGATACAATATAACACTATTGCAATATATTGAACTTTTTGTAATGCAATTACATTAATATAATGCAATTATTATTTACATATTCAAATTAAATAAAATTTTGTTTAATTAATAATTTTTGCTTCGTTGAAAGCAATTAAATTGAGCAATTGCTAGTTTACATTAAGATTAAAATCTTTAATTTCTAAAAAACAATTTTTAACACTAAGTTACAAAGACAAAAGTAAATGTTAGAAATGTTTTGGCCTATTACTTAAACGTTAACCAAATGCGTGTATGTATTCAACGTTTAAAAGTGAAATAATTGAAAAATATGATAAATTATAAAACTTTCCATCTTTTTTCAAACAAATTTGAAAGAATTAATTTAATGATAATTTTTTATTCTATTTCACATTATATTAAAAGTAAAGCTAAGTAAAAGATAAGAGTCATTTCATAAAAAATTAATATCCATAAAAATGTTCATTACTTTATTGCATGCCTTTTTTTCTATTTGACCATATAATTCTTTTGGAAGCATGCGGGTAAAGATTTGTTTATAGTGAAGAACGGTTATGTTTTTATTCTAGAAATAATATAAACTCAGTTTTCTTTTTTCTCCTTTGTAAAAAACAACAGCTGTTTCATTTCAGATAGTAGTGCTCTAAAAACAATCAGTTATTAACATTTTTGTTTCTGCATGAACTAAAAAAAGTATAAAATTCTATTTTCAGGATGAAAAGCTTTTTTATCGCCTTTGTTCTTAAATAATATGGCCCGAACAATTCATTCTAAAAGTGATTTTTGAATCCTTTGAAGTGTTTTTATTACGTATTGAATTATACAAATTATATTTTTTTATTTCTTTGAACATTAAAGTTCGAAACATGCTGCGGAAGTTTAACAATCGATTTTCAAGTCAAGAATAAGATATTTTCTAAAAATTCTTCTCGGAAGCTGTTATGAATTTTAAATACCTTCACACACCACACGGTTTTCGTTTATTCATTTCAAAGATAACTCCTCTAGTGAAAAGCTACACAAAATGTTGTACAACCTCATTCGAATCACAAAAGCATCAGAGCTTCATTTAGGCAAAGTATTTGTTGTTAAAAAGAAACTATTGTTGGTGGTGCGTTTCGAAGCATTTCGAATGATGTTTCTATGACAGGAATGATAACAAAGATAAATGTTCGTCAGTTTCCAGTCCTGTATTCAAGAACGATAATTATGATGTGGCAAGGAAAATGATAATTAAAAAGTTTTCTCTCTCAAAATACTTTGAATTCTTGACTGCGGTGTTCATATATAATTCTAATTCTACTTTTCGTGTGCCTCATTATTTCCAAGTCTTTTTTTAGTTTTTCGAATTTTTTCTACAATTCAAGTGCACGAAAGCGATAGATTAGTGCCTAAGTGTATAGAATTCATTTATTTTTTAAAATTTGTTACTGACTTTAATTGGAAGGCTATTTCTTAAATAAAAAAAGTAATTTTGAGATTAAAATTTTATTCCTGAAACCCAAATGCAACGACGTAATTATTCAAACATTCTTTAAGGAATCTTGACGTGTGTTTCATAAATATATTATACGTCTTTAATCCAGAATATTCGAAACCATGCCATGCTATTACCGAGCGCCTATATACTAGTAGTATTGATAAGGATACCAAATAGAAATCACTCCTGATAAAAATAAAAGCGTTTAAAACGGGTTTCTGTACTTAATATGTTTATACAAATTCTGAATCTATGTAGCTGGTATAAATATCCGATAAAGTATTTCATCTCATTTAGAGAACTACGCTATAAAATTAAATTCAAACATTGAATACTATAATTTAATTGAATATTCCTGTATTTATAAAAATCACAGTACAAATATCAAAATTAATACACTACTATGGTAGTTAAAACAAATGACGAAAACAAGTTTATCATATATATAACTCTACTTTGTTTCATTAGAACTTGAAGAACATCTGATGGGTTTTGAAAACATTTTATTGCATTATACACTACATGTACTATAAAAAAAACTTTTATATCCTTTTACTTTTAAAACTTGTGTTCAACGCTTTTTCACTAAACTACTTTTTTCTTCACTTTTCACTTTATAATATACTTTTTCCTTTACTGATAACTTCTTCTGCCACTTCTGATTTCTTACAAAAAACTCTCGTGCGTTCCTTATTTTACTTATTAATAAATTTTAACTTACGCTACCTGGATTGTTATTTACTTTTTTTTCTTTAACTTGTTTAGCTATTAATTTAGCTTACTTTTACACTTATATTTAAACTTCATATATTAGACACTTTTGTTAAGTAATAACAAATGTATCTTTGAAAGAATAAAGGAACAATTCCTTTTTTTTCTTTCAAATCTTTTCGTGTTACCTTGGTGATTAGAGCAGGTTATCTTTAACACTTCAGTCACCACACAATCTGTAAACTTTCGATTATCAACTCACTTACTTCTACATTTGGATTCTTTTTTTTTTTTTGACTCTGATCTACTCCACTCGGAGTCTGGTTCTGATCTGAGGAGGTTGTGTAAGGGACATCTTACTCTCGCCCCTTTACAAAAGCACTCTCTACAGATGAGCTTCAAAAACACTGGAGATAACAGTACTCAGTTGAACTAGTGTGCAAACATGATATGCTACCCGCAAAAAAAATTATTCTGATATGAGCCTGACAGTTAAGTTATGAAAATGTGAGCAGCACTGTGTCGCGATGTGTAGATCAAGATCCACAAACCCGAATCCGCACGAAAAAACCCGAAAGTAAATGGACTATTGGTGAAGGATTAAAGAAAACTGAGAGTCATCGAAAGCTGGGTAGTAAAGACGTTACTTTAATTGTATTTATTAACAATCAGAGAACTTTTGAATTTTAGTCACTCATTTTGTCAGCATTTCTTACGAAGTATAATGAATGAGATTTATTTCCTTTGGTAAATACTAGCGATGTGCTGCCGTCATACCGTAGTAATCCTTCTATATTTTTCACATTTTCATTTGTGTGTATGTCAATCAATTTTCAAATTTTCAACTTTTTTTCCTTCTATTATCTAACATCTAGATCACCGATACGCATTGTTAGGCATAGCATGGCCATAACTTTCATTCGTTGTTTCATTTCATCTCATGTTAGGGTTTTGATGAGTACCAAAAAAAAGAGCGTTCAGATTGGACGACATCGTCGGTTTCTTTCAGTTTGAGAGCATCTAGGCTCCATCAATTATTTTATTTTGTGACCTTAGAGATAGGTTTGTCCTTTTCCGTGGAACGCCATTAATTTTATTGTAAAAATAATTTCACTGAGCAGCTAGCAAGTGTATACGCACCTTTAGGATTCTAGAAAATGTATTTTATTACTTTCCTAGTAAAGTAATGAATCTGTTTTGTACCGTCATCGAATAAAAGTATTTTTTCTCCCATACCGTAATCCAAGAGCTTCCAGTAAAATGATCATCTTCCTTGAGATATATTTAGATGGATCGATTTTATAATTTTTTTTTCTTTTAAGTCATTTGGTAGAGGAATGTATTTTATAGGTTTAACTAAAGCATTTGTTGCAGCTATATATATATATATATATATATATATATATATAGCTCATTTTTAAAGCTTAGAATGAGTGAAAAATAATTATTTAACGATTCGTTTCGGAAAGATTGTAGTATCCGATTTACATCTTATTGCGGTAGCTTTCGTAAAAAAAAGATATGTGTTGGGGCGAAAATGTATGTTGCGATTTTATTTTGTATAAAAAAACACGTCTATAAAGTATCTAGATTGCATGCATTTTTTAAAAGCTTCTAAGAAAGTACATTTAGTCTCGATACATTGTAAATTAAAATAAATATAAATTATTTACAGAAAGTTCAACACTTTTGAATATTATTTACAGAAAGTTCAACACTTTTGAATATTATTTACAGAAAGTTCAACACTTTTGAACTTATTGTTTACAGAAATTTTTAATTATGATAGCATTCAATTAAATACTATGTAATATACTACAAAATGTTTAATTCGTAGGAATCTGTTTAAAATAGAAAAGTTTTCTCATCACTTAATTTCTCTTAAAAAAACATGATGTTTTTTCAGTTAAAGAAATAAAAATTCAATCTTGAACATTTTTTTTAATTTTTTTCCTTCTAATTTGAAAAATTAGCATAATACTTAAAACATAGAAAATGTCAAAAAAATAATGAAAAAATAAATACAAAGGCAATGTATTATAAATACTGCTCTTTACTTTGGAATGGATTGGTTGGTTTTCTTAACGTCGCACTAGAAGCAACACGAGAAATATTTTAGTAGGACCTCTTAATTTGAACCTCGGTCAAGTGGCGCGGATGACACCTGATCTGGCATCTCCCTCTCCTAACTTCTACACCACGCTAATACTTTGGCATGTGATAAATGTGTTTAAACCAGTTTCTTACGGATCAAACCTTCATACTTCAGTTATTAGATTATCAAAGTAGGTAGAAACCAAGATTAATCCGAATTAAAGGAACGAATCGAATTTTAAATTGGAAAAAAGAAAATAGCAAACAAATTCATTAAAACTAATGTACTAATGAACCATTTTACATATACAGGGTGTTTCTTAACTCATAGGCAAGAGTTTAAGGAAACATCTAAGCAAGGATGCATTAAGAAAACATTTTAGGAAGCAATTTTTACTGTACACTGCATAGGTGGAGAGCAAGCGGTGAGCCCTTACATTTTGCTGTAAAAGAATGCATAAACACACCGTCATTTCTACCATGGATTGCAGGAGACATAGCAACGTACAGTAAATAGGAAAAGGTGGGTGAACGTTTATGCATGGTCTTGCGGATGGGAATGTTCTAAAAGCCATATGATTATAGCAGCGTTTCTCGGGAAGACACGTGCCAGACCGAAAATATTCGAGCGATTGCATCGGTTACTGTGTGAAATAGATTCCTTTACGATCGGCATGCATGAAACAGGGCGTAGCAGGAGTGTACAGAAGCCACAAATTGAAAATGGAATTCAGCAAAGAATGGAGGATCATCCGGATATTAGCACGCGAGACATTTCCCTTATTTTAAATGTGCCCACTCGGTTATTTAGCAAGAGCTATGGAAACGAAGGCTTGCATCCCTACTAAGCATAGAAAATGCAAGCTTTGATACCTGCAGATTACGCGACACTTGTCAAGTTGGTATCTGCGGCAGCTATCAGTTCAGCCAGATCTTAGTGCATATGTGTATGCAAAGATGGATGCACATTTACTTGTGAAGGATTTCGAGTACGCACAACTTTCATGTGTGGGCATCTAGCAATCCGTACAACACATGTCCTCAAGCGTACCCGAAGCGTTTCAGCTTAAATATTTGGGTTGGAATTGTGGGTGACCCTTTGATCGGCACATATCTTCTGCCATCCCTACTGGACGGCAGGACATACCTTACAGATTCACAAGAATTACTGCCAAAGTTATTCTTCCTATTGCAGCCAACATAAAAGTGTGTATGTGGTTCCAACATGAAGGAGTACCACCCATTTCAGCTTGAATATGAGGATCTCTAAAGACGCTAAATTCCCTGGACGATTTCTTCCTGTCGTTTGTTAGTGGTTGTTGTGATCATAATTTTTTTTGAAGCGTTCAATCCATTTTAGCAAATTAACGTAGTTTCTTCATATTGAAAAATTTCATATAGGAACATCACAAGAGAAATCACGATATCACAAACGCATGGACTAACGAAGTAGATGCGGAAAGAAGCGAATGGGAAACTATCAATTACCAGCATCTACTTTCGTCAGCGCCCCGAAATTCTGCTTAGGTTGCTATCAAAAGAAACTTGGGATCCTAGCCCCACACTCGCGAGATAGGTAGAGACCCTATCAGAGATGGATAGAGACCATGAGCAACCGGAAATTTATGGAAGACTGATATTTAAATTCTAAAACCCTGTATGGTAATAACGTTACATTGAAATTTGAGTCCATTAAGCTTCTGCAAGTGTCTCGAACTTAACGAGATCTTTAAAATTTAAATTTGTTGAGTGAATAAGAAAAGGCACATCAGAAAAAAAAAACGAAGAAATAATGAGATAGTGTACAAAAAAAAATATTTTTTTGGTTTGGTTTTATTAACGTTGCACAAGAAGCAACATGAGGGTTATTGGCGATAGACTTCATGATTTTGAAACTTGGTCAAGTGACGAGGATGACACCTGATCTGGTAAACTCCTCTCCTAACTTCCACACCACGTCAATGAAAATACTTTGAGCATCGACAGATTTAACGTGCATCAGCCCCGGCTACACAGTGGGTCTTTTGTGGTATTGAATCTCGAACCCACGACTCGACGATTTCCGTTGGCCGTGAGTCCGCGACAATGACCACTAGGCTAATACGGACATGTATATAAAATGAACTGTTGCAGTCTGAATGTAAAGCTTTGTTAAGTTTTGAAAGTTATCTGAGTAAAAATAGGGATTGAAGAAATAAATGCTGCTCAGATATTGTGACAAATTATAATCACACATTTAATTCTTTGAAAAAGACTGATTAATCAAATTTAAATAAGCCAAACGCAGTATCATTTAAATGGTGCAAAAAATGAGAATGAAACCCTTTTGGTTATAAATAAATATTTTGCGCATCATCCAAAATGACTAAGAGATGAGGAAGATTTAGGTGAAACTAATTTATCTCTATTACAAAATTTTAAGTTCCTCAACATGTTGGACCATAATCCCGTCGTTTGACTCAAAAAAAATTGCAATCTAAAACCGTGACACACATGAAATTGAAATTACTCTCATGATTAACGGTAGTTTATCGCAGTGGCAAAAACCGTAAAAATCCAGATGCTTTATTCCACACTCCAAGGTTTGATTAAAGAATTTTTTATTATTAAAAACATTTAATATATTTTTTGTTTTTTTTATCATTTTATCAGTAATATTTAAATTCCATTTGTGAATTTTACTGCATAAAAATACTTGTCCTCAAGAAAAAACTAAGTTCCTTTACTCCTATATTTCCTTCTTCCTGAATTCCTAAACTGAGTTCCCTGAATTCGTATAATATTCATTTTATTCTTCGGGATATATATATATATATATATGTGTGTGTGTGTGTTTTGTTTTTATCTACAATATTTAATGTATACGAAATAGAGCTGCCTAAGAAACAAGTAATGTATAAAAAATAAATTGCCAAGAGGACAGAATTACAAAAATAAGAAGAAACAATGGGAACAATTTTAATGAACTTTAATTTTAAAAATTTACTTATTAAATTGTTTTTTCAATACTAACTCTAAGACTGTTTAGAATTACATTTCCTCCATTTCTTAATTATTTTCTCTTGAGGTATTCTATATAGGTCTTGGTTAGGTTTTCATATAATATTATTCGTTTTATGCAATTTTTAAATTACTAGATTTATATTTTAATTTTGAAATATTTACATGTTTAGTATGTATTGTCAAAATATTATGTATTCATACCTGTGTTTTCGTACTGCCTGCTTGGAAACTTGTAGCCATATCTCGCTCTCGTCCATTCTCTCCTTTGTTGGGCCTGGGGTGGATCCTCTACAGAGCGACCCTGAATTTACAGATGCACACAATTACATTAAGTTTCTACAATAAATGTAGTTATAGTATTAAGGGACTTCTATATCTAAGAGGATTTGCATAAAGTTGATGCTATTGTGTGATGACACCGTCTTAAAAAATCTGTGAATTCTCTTCTTTTACTTTTTCGATGGGTTTTCGTTTACTCATGTTGTAACTATGTCTGGGTCAATCTTTTTAAAATCTTTTTTCTCACATTTTGAAGAGTTCAATTGTGCAGAAATATTTTAAACACGATCATTTTGGATGACAATACAATAATTTAATAATCATTAATAAAATTTAATTAATTAAATCTAACTATTTCAAGAATTAAATTTTTTTTTTCATATTTCAATTGTTTATAATGTGAAATAATTAAACTATTGAGATCTCATTTCAAATGACAAAATGAAATTCAGTGTTTCAAGATCGCATTTATGTAGTTTAATCTATTTTTCGGTAAATCAAATCAGCGTGTTCAGAAGCGTGTTTTTTTCTCTTTCCTCAGCAAAAATAAGCGTTTAACGGTAACGAAAGAACTCAGATAAGATATTCAATACTAAATCTATAGTTACTTTAAAAATATTGTAAAACCTAACGAAGAAACCTGCTAAGGCGTCGGTTACATGTCATAGTCTTTCTATTATATTAAATTTAGTGAATGTGAGAGATGGAGAAAAAGTTCAAACTTATGATGTAAAGGACAAAACTGACTATGCTACTCAAAACAATGTGTATCTGTGAACCAGACATTATAAAAAAATAGGAGAAAGGGGGGATTGGTACAAGAAGTAAGATAAAAAATAAAGAAAGACATCTAGGGTATTCCGGTAGCTTGTCACCCGTGTTTACCAAACATAGCAAATCCCATGGGGAAAAGCACTAGGGTACCTCAAGATCATTACGAAAAGATAAGCCTCTGAATGGTATATTAAATGCAACATGTTTAACAGGTCAATTGAAAAGTCCCCGGCCTGACACATAGATGGCGCTACTAGAATTAAATCCATATGTTTTTTAGTTAGCCCTAACCCTCAAAAGATGCGTGTATAAATTTGACAGCTGTTGGATCATTAGTTTGTGAATTATAGCAATTTGAGTGAAGCAACTTTTGTTATTGTGAAAAAAATAAATAAAAAGGAATTTCGCGTGTTGATAAAATATTGCTTTTTGAAGGAAAAATTACAGTTGAAGCAAAAACTTGGCTTGATGCCAAGTTTCCGGACATTGCCCCAAGAAAATCAACCATCAAGGCTTGGTATGCTAAGTTTAGACGTGGTGAAATGAGCACCGAAGACGGTGAACGCAGTGGACGCCCAAAAGAGGTTGTTAACAACGAAAACATTAAAAAAATCCACAAAATGATTTTGAATGACCGTAAATTGAAATTGAATGAAATAGCAGACACTCTAATGATATCAACTGAACATGTACATCATATCATTCACGAATATTTGGGTATGAGAAAGCTCTGTGCAAAGTGGGTGCCACGCGAGCTCACTTTTGACCAAAAACAACGACGAGTTGATGATTCGGAGCAGTGTTTGAAGATGATCAAGCGTAATAAACCCGAGTTTTTGCGTCGATATGTGACAATGGATGAAACATGGCTCCATCATTTCACTCCAAAGTCCAATCGACAGTCATCCGAATGGACTGCACACGATGAACCCGCTCCAAAGCAAGGGAAAACGCAACAGTCGGCTGGCAAGGTTATGGCGTCCGTATTTTGGGATGCGCATGCAATAATTTTCATTGACTACATTGAAAAAGGAAGAACCATCAACATCGACTATTACATAGCGTTATTGGACCGTTTGAAGGACGAAATCGCCGAAAAACGGCCGCATTTGAAGAAAAAGAAAGTGCTGCTTCACCAAGACAATGCACCGTGTCACAAGTCAGTGAAAACGATGCCATGAATTGGGCTTCGAATTGCTTCCTCATCCACCGTATTCTCCAGATCTGGCCCCCAGCGACTATTTCCTGTTCTCAGATCTCAAAAGAATGCTCGCTGGGAAGAAATTTTCGTTGAATGAAGAGGTGATCGCCGAAACTGAGGCCTATATTGAAGCAAAAGATAAATCGTACTACAAAAATGGTATCAAAAAGTTGGAGGGTCGCTATAATCAGTGTATCACCCTTGAAGGGAATTATGTTAAATAAAAAAAAAAAAAAAAAAAAAAAAAAATGCCAAAAAAATGTGTTTTACTATGGTAGGCCGGGGACTTTTCAATTGACCTGTTATTATGGGTCTGGTCTCATTTTAAGTTTGCATCGAATGGAAAAGAAAATTTAAATATATTTCTATAAAACTCTTCATAATGTCATTATAAAATTCTCCGGCATCGAATACAACACATAACAATGTAGCGTACGTAACATTAAAAAACCTGACACCATTTACTGCCTTTTTTACTTGTGTATTTAAAATGCATAAAATACGTAGTTTTAACTATCTGACTTCAATTTTTACCATATCAAATCTAATGATGCAAACCTTTCAATGGTCAATAAAATGTTGAATAGGTATATAAAAAAGTGATGAATAGGTATACATAGTGTAAAATGATTCTCTGGCTATAACTGCATGTTTATATAGAGGTTTTATGGATTCGCATAAGGAATATTCGATAAAAGCCACCTGTGAGTCGAAATTTGTACTATTTTTTATTTTAGAAATCTTTCTCCCATGGTCCATATCGCACATATTCCAAGTTATATCAAAATCCGATAAGCAGAACAGGTTCTACAGGCCTGTAAATAGTGTAACTTTAATTATAACCACCCGGCATGTATATACATATATATATATATATATGTATAATTAATAATGTTAATTTTTAAATAATAGAAATTGAAAACTAAGTTGAAAATTATTTTAATTTAAAAAGTTTCAATTACTGCGAAAAAGTAATAAACAAATAAGAAAAATTCAAATTAACCAAATCCATCATGTTAAAAATATTATCGTAAAATAAAAGCATACAAAATTTTATAATAAGAAAGCCATAATTGTTTATACTAATTATGCATAGTAATTTTTGATTTTAAGCAAATATAAGTCATTCATTAAAAATTAATTAAAAATAATAAATGAAATATAAGTCATGGTCCATGTAGCATATATTTCACGCTTCATCAAATCCGATAGGCAAAACAGGTTCTACAGGCCTCTGAAAAGTGTAACTTTAATTATAACCACCCGGTATATTGATTGCTATTAATTGTTATTAATATAAATTAATATTTAAAAGAGTCACTAGAACTCTTGAATTACATAATTTATGAGGAGTTAATTATTATCATGGTTTGCTCTTTATTCACTCACTATAATGTTGAACTCAGTCAATATAATGTTGAAAGAGACTTAACAACTCTCAGGTGGCATTTTCTTTGCTTGACCGCATATAAAAATCACACTTTCTGGCTGAAACAAGTCTATTTTGTGGCTGAAGGTACAAAATTCTCTTGGAATATACTGGTCCACAAATAAACAAAGAGTTTCAGAGAAAATATTAATGATAAAATATGATGTCAATTCATCACGTTTATTATTATTATTTTTTAAATTTGTATTTGTGAAGAGAGAGACTCTAACGATTATCTGATATTCATTGACTAACTCCACAGTTATATTAATGCTAATATAATAAAATTTCAATTTTAATATTTGATTTTTTATCAACGTCACACAAAGGAACAATACCATTGCCTCGTGGACCAGTGACACCTATTATCGTCATGAGATCCTAATGACACATGAGCTAGCTACCCAGTATCCTAACTTTCACACCATGCCAATCAAGGAATTTGATCCACGTCAGTTAACACGTGCATCGGCCCAGCTATATGTTCTGTCTTCAGTAGTATCAGGCCACAAAACCAAGACTCGACAGAAACAACGCTGGTCGAGAGTTCGCAACCATGACTCCTCGTTTACCGAAACTTTCTAATGATTAGAAAATAGGGGTTGAAATCTTACATTTTAATTTGAAGCGTCTACAAATATTTTATTAAACAAAATGTAACTACAGAATCGTAAATCTGTTCGTCATTTTATTATTTTCATAAATAAGAAATGTTCCAATTAGTGTTACTACAATATCATTATTCATAACTTAGTTTATTGCTACCAATTTTAAATTTGTTCTCCTCTCTTAGTATCCTTTTCATTAATATAGTTTTTCCCATTTGAGAAAAATTACACTAGTGAAATGTATACATTTAGTTCATTTCCATATATAGTTGACTTTCTCATTTGGGATACAGTTCAGGAATTTGATACATTACTAACATGTACGTCTGTCCCACATGTACGGTAATTTTGTTCTCTTCTGTAACGGAAAGTGAAATGGTCCTGTATTAAATGACGTTTCTAAAAGTGTGTTTGGTTGAGTCCATTAAACTATTACTGATTTCGCAATCCGCGATAATGGAATCATTCGAGGAAATCCGTGAGACAGAAAGGTGTTCAAGCCGAACCATTACGGATCGAATAGAGCGGGAGAGAAATATTACGGGAGCGGGAGAAAATCTTATCACTCAGTTCAAAAATAAATTTTGCATAGCGGTTCTCCCTTAGATTACATTTAAAAGATTGTTCTATAAATATAAAAATAATAAGTTATCCTCCAGTAACTTGAGCAACTCAAACCTCCTTATTTTTGCGAAATGTTATTTATTATCTCTTACTTCATTCAAAGCATAGTATGTATTTGAATGAATAAAGCTATTGTTAGTGGTCTTCTACGCGCAAGAACACGATCTGGCCGTTTTTCATGTGCGAGAAATTTCTGACACGTGACGCCATTTATTTTCATGTATAGGGAATTGAATCGACTGAAGTTACTGATTTTCAAATGTACGAACAGGTTTTATATCAAAGAGAGAAACGAATTGCAATGCAACAAAAGCTTTTCTTTAAAAAAAAAAAAAAATAGTTTCCATGAATGGTAAGTTAGAATTATTTTTTTTTTAAATTTACATCTTTCTTTCCATAAATCTGCATCTTTCTTTTCATTAAAATGTTTTAGTGCTACTTTGTTATTCCTGTTAAAATAAGATGTGATGTGATTGTTTATTAACGTCTACTGAGAAGCAATACGAGGACTGTTGGCGTTAGACCTCGTCATTTTGAACGTCGGTCAAGTGACAAGGAAGGCACCTGAGCTGGTACCTCCCTCTCTAATCTTACAAACCATTCTAACGAGAGGACATATTAATACTTCGACAGATTTAACATACATTAGTCTGTTTACACTGTGGGTCTTTTAATGGCATCAGGGCTCGAACCCATAATGCGATGAAACACCAGCCGAAAGTCCTCTACTAAGACAACTAGTCTATTCTCTAAGTGAGAAGGATTAAAATTACGAATGAAGTTATATTTGTAGCGGCAGTATGTTTTTTAGAATATTTTAGTCGTATTAAAAGTGGTAGTTAATTTATATTTTTGCTGATATTATTTGAATTGCTTTATGTTATCGTATTGACTTAAGACTGAATTAATTATATTTTAGAAAAGTGGATGTATTAAATAAAATTAAATATATGTCGGGGCTGATACGATTTCGTTCTTCTGTTTTTATAAATAAGGATATATAAAAAAAATCAGATAGCATAATTTTTAAAATAATGTTTTACATATCATTTTTCGCTATTAAAATGATTTTAAAAATTACTTATATATAGGTGTATGATATTCAGTTTATATAATATTGTGTATTTTGATAAATATTTTAATCCATTCTCAAGTTTATAATTTTTTTTTCTCTGACTTTTTATAACAAAGATGTGAAACTGAAGACAAAATTAGAAAAATCCACAAATTTATAAATTTTTTCTCGTACTTCTTATGTATTGAAATGTCGAACTGAATACGCGAAATTCGGAAAAAATTCTCGATTTTTTTTCCCCTCTCGTTAAATTTTTGAAGGAAACAATGAAAAAGGAAGAATAAATTCTTCCGAATGACGTTTGTATATTTCTTTTGATATCTAAAGCTGGGTATTTATAAAAATTACAAATCAGCTTAGACTACAATCGAACTCATCTTTTGCAGTCGAGTGGATGTGAAAGCGAGCTAATAATCGCCTACAATCAAATCGTATGTTTGAGTCCTGATACCACTAGAGTCCTGTTGTGTAGCGGGTCTGATAAATGTGTCGAGGCTAAAAGTTCTTTATATGAAATAGTGTGGAAGTATGGAGAGGGAAGTGTCTTTCTTCACTTGGCTATAATTCAAAAAGGCAAGGTCCTTCGCCAATAATCCTGGTTTTGCTTCAGAGCACGACTCTCGTCAATAAACAACCGATCTCTCTCTTTAACTGATCGATTAAGAAATGAGTGAAAGAAGCAGAATAATTAATCCTTTTCACCGACCATTATGGCTCAATTGATCTGACTTTTTTCTTCCTTTCAAGATGCCATCTGCACTCCTCGCGGTATGATGAGTGGCTGACTGCGCTTCAATTGTTTTGTCAGGTAATTGGTAAGCGTCACATCTTACATTGATTAATAATGTACAGCGCGCGAATAATCTATCGATGATTCTACTGCAGTCCCATGATAAGATATTACTTACCGAGAGAAATTATAATGTATCAATATTGTTTTTCTCTTGTTAATTTTTTCTTCCGTGACAATTAACTTCTTTTAACACAGAAAAACAATTTATGTTTTTATATATATTTGATATAGAAGAACGAAACGTATATTATACAGAAAGATTGCACAATATTTTAACTTCTTGCACAAATATAATAAGACAAGGTAAAAAACAAATTTTTTTAAACATGGTTTTTTTTCGAACTTCACAATTTTTGTAAGATTATTTTTTTACTTATATTTTAAGAGCAAAAGGAAACGTTGAGTCAAATTGAATTTATTCAATAATTAGTTTTAGTAATTTATTTTATTATTTTTGACCTTTATTAAATTTATTATTTGAAATAAATATGTGTAAAAATTTTGAGCTCATTTAAGTGTTTTAAAGTGATCAAATATTGACTTACAAAAGAAGCAAAATAATTCAAAATACATTGCAAATTGACGACACATTTTAAAACCAAATGAGCAATGTAAGTACATATATCCCTCTGTAACATTTTTTCACTGTTGCGGCGGATTTAGCGACTATTTGGCAGCTTGGTGGGAAACTTGGCGTAAATTTAATTATTTAAGCAATTAGTTTTAATCAATTAATTTTTACTAATAATACTCAAACTATCGTATTGTCATCCAAAACAATCATGTATAGAAAATTTCAGCTCAATTGGGAGCTTTAAAATGTGAGAAAAAGCTTTTAAAGTTTTCACTCAGGCAAAGTTACAATGTGAGTTAAAAAAAACCATTAAAAATAGATTTCTTGATTCAGATAATAGTTGGTGGCCGCGGTAGCCTAGTGGTCATGGTTTCAGATTCGTGACCAGCGGTTTTCGTTCAGTCACGGGTTCGATCCTTGGCCGCTTAAGACCCGCCGTGTATCAAGGGCTGATGCATGTTAAATCTTTCAGGGTCCAAAGTCCTCCCGTAGGCGTGGTGTGAAAGTTCGGAGAGGGGGTGCCAGCTCAGGTGTCGTCCTCGTTACTTGATTGAGGTTCAAAAAAGCGAGGTCCGTTGCCAATAGCCCTCGTGTTGCTTCTAGTGTGACGTTAATAAAAACTAATCAGATAATAACTGAAATCGAGTATTTTAATCCAAAATATGAGACAAATCATTCTTGAACTTTACTTCAAAGTAATCGATTAGATTTAAAGGAAAGTATGGGTTTAATCTACATAAAGCGAAAATAGATGCACCTTAAATTTGTAGGAATTCAAAATCTTCACTCTAGTGGGCCATGAAAGTAGGGAGAGAGTGTCAGGTTACTCAGGTGTCAACCTCATCATGGCTCGAAATGGAATGGTGAATCGGTTAGAGTACTGAATACTAATTTTTTCGTATCTTAGAGCACATTCCAGAATAACGGTGAGGCCGCGGATATTTTTTTTTTTATTTTTCGACCTAAATTTATAGTTTAACGTAATTAATAATATGTATAATACACAAAAATTATTTCAAAAATATAATTTTAAGAAACAAAAATTATTGATCGTATCCTTAAATAAAATAATTACTAAATAATACAAAAATGAATCAATATTGATTTATAATTCATTAGCATAACAATACTTAATAAGAAATGTAATTCTTAAAGTAATAGAGATTTTTTGTCTTGTATGACATTTTGGCTGCAGTAGCTTAGAGTCATGGTAACGGACACGCGGCGGCGTGGTTTTGTCGAGTCATGGGCTTGAAATCTGATACCGCTAAAGATAGGGCATGTAGTGGTTTTGATGCACCTTAAATCCGGCCCACATCCCAAGTCTTCCCTGTAGGAGTAGTGTGTAAGTTTAGAGAGGGAGGAGCCAGCTCAAGTGTCATCTTCGTCACTTGATCAAGGCTCAAAATTACGAGTCCTATCACCAATAGCTGACCAAATCTCAGGGCGACGTTAATGAACAATCACAATCCATTATGCAGTGCTTCCTTATTAAAGAAGGACGATGAGGATTTCTGTTCAACATTTAACATCCTTTATTTTCAACAAATACCCGGAACGCAATTTGAAAGTATGAAAAGAAGTTATGTATTATCTTAATCGGTACGCCTTGTTAAAGTGTTAAATAATTATAAATAAATAATTTTTTTCAAAAGCATTACGATTATATATCTCTAATTATTAAGTATAAAACTTTTTACTTAACATTGTATTGAAAACTTAAATAATTTATTATACAATTTTCTTGTAATGGTCTCACTTAAAAGACGTTAGAGGGTGCCCGTGAGCATAGGGTTGCGGATCCTTTGGTTAGAGGACGCTTGTGTATGATAGAAATAGACAACGATCAAATGTTCAATAAACAAAACAAAAGACATTTATTCTCATGATGTATTATTGAATTTATTAATTAATATTAATACTTTTATTTTAAATAGTCTGTAAGATTTTGGATTCACTACTTTTTTTATTATTGAGTGTCTTAATTGCTCATTAGCATAAATTAACTTTTAAACTGTACGATTTTATTTACATAGATTTAGTATAGCACTTAGTTTTAATTACCTTTAATATAGTATATATGTAATTCTAAATTAAAGAAATATATTTGCCATTCAGTTATAATAATATTCTTAGACCTATTATTTTTAGAGACTACGTTTGCAGTTCGTAAATGTCCACGGTATCTTAGTGGTCATGGTTTCGGATTCGTGGCCGGTGGTTATTGTTCAGTCGCGGGTTCGATCCTTGGCTACCAAAGACCCGCCGTGTAACCGGAACTAATACACGTTAAATTTGTCGAAGCCCAAAGTCCTCCCGTTGGCGTGGTGGGGATGTTAGGAGAGAGGGGTGCCAGCTCAGGTGTCGTCCTCGTCACTTGACCATGGTTCAAAATTACGAGGTACGTCGCCAATAGCCCTCGTGTTACTTCTAGTGCGATGTTAATAAAAACTAAACTAAACTAAACTAAAACTACAGTTCATAAATCAACTCTACTCGTTGGGTTTAATATTTTTTGTTCGAAGGGTGGACCGTAAAAGATAGATAAAGTGAACTTTATATTTCTGCACTGACAGAAATTGTCTTTCATACCAACTTTCTTTCAAGAAATGGAAGTTTAATTTTTTGAGAATTTTAGAAGTAATCTTATCTTGTGATATTCAGTTCATGTAAATTAGCTAAATTTTGAAAGCTATAGATTGTGTGAAATTTGAATTTATGCATCACAAACATGATTTCTTAAATAAAACACGATCATTTTAAAATAATGAATAATTCTGTTATTATATTCGGTTTATCAATAATATTTTATTTTTGAATATGAATGTTAATCAATCGACGAATTCGACAATCCATAATTTTTTGATTTTTCTACCTGTATACATAAATTGTATATAATTTCAAATTTTTGTCTTAAATTGTGTGCCTTGGCAGCCTAGTGGTCATGGTTTCAAATTCGTGGCCTGCATTTTCCGTTGACCCACCGTGTAGGCGGGACTGATGCACGCTAAATCTATCGGAGCCCAAAGTCCTTCGATTGGCGTGGTGTGGAAGTTAGGAGAGAAGTTACCAGCTCAGGTGTCGTCCTCGTCACTTGACCAAGGTTCAAAATTACGAGGTCCGTCACCAATAGCCCTCGTGTTGCTTTCTAATGCGACGTTAATAAAGACTAAACTTGTTTCAAATTGTTGACGATAAATTACGTGTATATATATATATATTTATTTATACGGTCAGTTGTGTGTTTCTCTTCAGGCTCTTCTAAAAGTAGCCATTCTGTACAACAAATTGTTTTTATCTTAATATACTTCCAAATAGAAAAATTGTTATAAAATCATCATAAGAGTCACAGAGGCGAAAAAAATGACATTTTCTGATTTTGAAACAATTAAGAAAGATAAATATGATTGATTTTCGTTTCTATTATTTGGTTACTTTTCATTAGTAGCAAAATTTAATAAGAAATTAGGAGAAATAATATTTTTTTAACTCTTATCAAATCTTAGGTTAGTAAAATATTTTATAAGAAATGAGCTTTGTCACACAAATTAGAAGTCAGTAGACAACCTTTCGCGATACTCTTTGTTTTCTTGATGCGATTTCTTGTTCAAACGTCTTCATATAAGTCAAAGTCCCCGATTGCTGGACAAATGCATTTCATATGCATGAAATCCTAAAATAACTGATAATATTACTGATAATTTGAGATCTTAATGTATTTAAAATAATTGCGGGATGAACTCAAAAAGATTTTGTGTTTTTTGATAAAGAAATAAACAGTAAAGAATTCTGAAAACTAAACACTCTTTTAATCAGAATTTATATTTTAATACAATGATTGTATTCGCATGTATATATTGTAGAATACAATGCATATAATACAACGAAAAAGCAAAAAAAAAAAAAAAAAAAGAAAGAAAGAAAAAGAAAAAAAATATACAACTTTTTTTCCCCCTAAAGATTTCTCCTTTGAAACTTTCGATAAACAACCACAATAGCAAATTCCTTCAAGGGCTTATTTTTCTTTTTTGATAAGTACGGAAAACAAGGCATTGATATTTCCTGTCTTGTACAAGGTTTCCAACTTTTATTTAATTCGGGAGACAAGCCTGCGGAATGCTCTAGCGATCCTTTTCTATTTTCTGTTCTCATTTTTGTCAGCTAATACTTACCTTTTTAATTGTCTTGCTTTCAGCTCGCAGATACACATTAAACCTGTAAAATACCCGATGCGCTTAGTTACTATTAAATTTGAGAGTATTTAGCGCAATTAGGGCAAATATTTCTCTTGCTCCAATCAATTCAAGTTTAGTTTTTTTTTTACTAATGTCGCACTAGAAGCAACTCGAGGGCTATTGGCGACGGACCTCGTAATTTTTGAACCACAGTCATGTGACGAGAACTATACCTGAGCTGGCACCGCCTCTTCTCTTCCACACCACGCCACGCCAACGAGAGAACTTTGGGCCCTGAAAGATTTAACGAGCATCAGCCCCGGCTACACGGCGGGTCTTTGGCAGCCAAGGACCGAACCCACGACTGAACAAAAACCTCCGGCCACGAATCCGAAACCATGACCACTAGGCTACCGCGTCCACCCAATGAATTCAAACAACAGCAATCACGCAAATAGCACACACGTAAAAAAATATCTGCATCATTGCTCAAATATTTCTGTAATAATAGTGGGAAAGAAAATAGTCTATTATACATATATATAAGCTACGGCTTTTTCAAATTATTTAAAATCTTCCGTTAATGCTAATAGCAATGATATTGAAATTCTCTTTAATTTTACTCAAATGAAAGTAAATGCTTGAAGATAGTAAAATTTGAAAAAAGTTCAATTTTGATCACCCGAGTTATTTGAAAATGAAAAATAAATCTCAAATAATTTGTGGAATGCTGCTTCCTTCTCTTTTCATACTGGGGCAGCGTTATCCTAGTGGTCATGATTTCGGATTTGTAACCGGCGGTTTTCATTCAGTCGCGGGTTCGATCATTGGCTACCTAAGACCCGCAGTGAAACAGGGGCTGATGCACGTTAAATCTGTCGAGCCCCAAAGTCCTCCCGTTGGTGTGGTGTGGATGTTAGGAGAGGGGGGGTGCCAGCTCAGGTGTCGTCCTCGTCATTTGACCGTGTTTCAAAATTCCGAGGTCCGTCGCCAATAGCTCTCGTGTTGCTTCTAGTGCGACGTTAATGAAAACTAAACTAAACTATCTCTTTTCGTATTGAAGATTTACATACATTATGCTTAAACACACATTTCCCCCTAAAGAAATACTAATACTTACAAATGAGAGAAAAAATAGAATCTATAACAATCAACGAACACAGAAACGAAATTACAACTGTTGGTCTAACCAAGTCCAGAAACAAAAGTCGTCCTTTAGAACAAACGCGGGTAGGGAGCCAATTTGGAACCGGGGCGAATTCTTTGTTGAATCAGGGAATTATGGAATGAGTTTCTAAACATATCGGAGTTCATTTCCGTTCGGAGAATGGATTCGACAGGTGGGGGGAAAAGAAGCGATCGTGATCGGGATGCCTAATTCAAGAAGGTGAGCTGTGATTGGATGTTTGCTGCGAAAAGTTTGCTTTGTGATTACATAGAATAATGAGGACGAGTAAAAAGGTGTGGTATGAATGATGGAATCGATTTTTGTAACGGACATGTAATTCGTTTACAGGTATGTTGTCTTTTTGGATCAATAGTGGATTACAGTGTAATGTAAGATATAATCATATTCTCATTCAATTGCGTTATTGGAGCATATTTTATTTTAATTTCGAATTATTGAGTAGCAGTATTATTTAGTAATATATATATATATATAACATATATATATATATATATATATATATATGTTCCTTTGAAGCTATGGAGGTATGCAAATGTCTTCTTAAAACTGACTCAGAAAATGGCTAATGAATTCCATTAAGAAAAAATCTTCAATCAGTTTTGAGTTCAAATTCGATTAAAGAACGAATTGCGTGCACTTTGAAAAAAAAAACAATTAAAAACTATTTATATCCTGTGAGAGCCAAGATAATAATAACATACTTCATATAAATATACGTGTTTGAATTAAGTAATGGCTTAGTGGTCATGGTCGCAATTGGCGTTTCATCCATCGAGTCCTGGATACGATTCCTGATGCCCCCGAAGATCCACAGTGTGTTGGGGCTAATGTTGATTGATTTTATTGTAGTCTAAAGCCAATAACGCTCGTGTTGCTTCTAAGTACGACATTAATGAGACTATTAATCAATGTAATAAGTAATGGAATATATATATCTGCGCGTGTGTGTGATTGTATTTAAATGTGAAGCTCTTAAAAAATGTAATATCCTATTCTTAACAAAGATATGCATTATTTTACTATTTTATTGTTGAACTTCTTGAAAGATTAAAAAGGTTATTTTTACAGAAAAAGGATTGAGATTGCACAAAATAAAACTTTAAAAAATATAAATATTATTCTTAATAAGTAATTTCTTATATATTTATAGTGTATATTTAAATTTATTCAAAAAATTACAATAATGACTTTATTTTGAATATTCAGAAATGTGTGTTGACAGTAGGAAACAACTTTATATATCTTATCCAAAAAATTTATTAGAATGTTCATCGATAATTCTTTCTTTCAAACCATTAGTTGAAACTTAACTTTCAATTACTGGATATTTTTATTCTTTTTAATTTTTAATAAATGATCATTTCAGCATTTTTCCTTGTCGAGAGAACCAAGTGTTTCCATAAAGCAATCAAATTACCAAAGAATTAGCTCTTTGGGCAATTGGGGATAAAAAATGGAACACTCTTAGTAACTTTCACAATTTTAACCGCAGGAACATCATTGCTATCATTACTAATGTCTTAAAGGTAACAAAATTTTCATATTAATGCATTGATTAACTTAATAAATATACCTAATTAACTTCAAAAATACTTTTTAATTATTCACGCCATTTTTTTTTTTTTGGGGGAATCTAGTTTATCCTACTCCTACATTTAAGATTAAAATAAAAATACCAAACATAGCTACAGGATCTTAAAACGAGAGTCCTGTAATATTTGAGGATATAGTAATGTTTTTTCACTCGCTCTCTCTTTTCGTAGCTCCTTACGCCACACGTAAGATTATTTTTTTGCATTTCAGAAAGTATTAAAATTCGATAAAGAATGTATTGTTACAATAATCGCTCTTTGATCAGGTACTTTCAGATTAGAATTAGCGATTTTGCTGGATCACCAAATGCAAATATGGTTTTTAACTTGGACACTCTAAAGATAAATTAAGAATTTTAAGCAATTTAATGTGCTTACCCACATTCTGAACCTGTGTAGGTGATATGAATGTCCAACAAAGTATTTCGTCATTCTAGCAACTGAAAAATTAAATTCTAACTTTGAACACCCATTTAATTGAATATGGACACAGCAAAAATAATTATTAATTCAGTACAATGAGATTTGAGACAAATTTTGTCAAACTACTCTAGTGTCACATGCTTATGTTAATTAATTCTTTTTTTTTTTGCACTTCAAGAACACCTGCTGGATTTCGAGAGCATTTTATTGTACAATACAATATATCGCACATAGTTATATAAGTATGAAACACTACTGAAATAAACCTGATAATTACCATAAACCCTGTGCAAATGTGCGATCAGAGCTGTGTCGCAACCTAGGGAACAAGGTCAACAAATTTCCGAATCCACATGAAAAATTCCGTTAGCGAACGTCTAAATCGGTGAACGGACCGGGGAGAGAGGTTATAACGACGAAAATGACTTATGAAATTCAGTTACGAAACGAAGGGAATTGTAACGTTTTGGATTTACCATATCATGAAACTTTTAAATTCAAAATTTCAAACAATTACATAAATTCGGGAAACATTAAAATTCTGTAACGTCTGTGGCATATCCACATTCCTCGGCCTTCTTTAATGTTTGTTGGTCGATCTGCCAACTTTGACACTCATGCATCTGGACTGCCCGAGCGACACCTGATCTTCAAGATGTCAACATATTTCGAGAGACCAACCCCCCGCTCCGCACATAGTGCACTACGGGTGCAAGATGTCAACAGTTGGGGCTCGTAACTATTTCGGCACCTTTTGAAGAGATTAGGGAGATTCTCCGACGAGAAGCCGTTGGAGGTCGATGGACCTCAAAGAACGTCCGTCCCTGTTTGGTCCCCACTCTGGACGGACGTCTTGATATCTCCTGTCACAGAATTTTGTAATTAGCTGTACTTAACCATATTAGATATTTTTAACTTAAATCAGAATTTATCTATTTTCTTAATAACATTTTAAATTATTTTCACATGGTACAATACTGTATAAGTCGGACTCCTTTAACTAGTTAGTGCGATTGACTCGCGGTTTTAATATGGCTACTTTTTTTATGAGAATCAGGTTAATATATTTTCAGATGGCGTTAGGACTTCCTGTTATGAGTGCAGACATTAATACCATTTTTTCTTTCTGTTTGATATGTAATGGGATAAACATGCCATGGAGTCCCAATTTATAATAAGAAACTTAAGCTCTGAATGGGAGAAATTAGAAATATGAAAAAAGAAATGAGTGTAACTGTGCTTGCGCACCTAAACCTGAGCAAAAAAGGAAGGCAGAGGTAAAGATGAAATCTTTATAAAACCAGAACTTAAAGAAATATACCAAAACAAGAGACGGAGAAGTGAAAATCTTAAAAAGCAGCAGAAAATAGAGGAGCAGATCCCAAGAGAACTGAACGAGACGATAGAGAAAATAAACAAACAGAAAAAAGAGGGGTCAAGAGAACGGAACTCTCCACTAACCTTGGTACAAACGGAAAACTGAAAAAAAAAAGACAATGAAATTCTCGGATGAGTGGGAGAGATTCTAAAAAGATTCCAAAAAGTTGAAGATAAGGAGTTATAAAACGATGCGATGGTCGTAAAATCTAATCGCTACTCAAGTCCAGGTAAAGGGGTGGTAAAGTAACAAAAATAAAATACAAAGAAAACAAAAAGAGCGGAGGAAAGTCGGTGGTCTGAAGGTCTGATGCAACGAGAGTTTCAAAGCGGGGTTAACTTTACTGATCCTAAAGTGCAGACAATGACCTTCACAAAAGAGAGAAGATAAAAATTGGACTAATCGGATGTTTTTTTTTTGAAATACATTCTGTCAAAACTTGAGTAAGAGAGGGTCAACCATTTTAATACTTTTAATTTATAATTTTTGGAATCGAATGTTTAGATTGGTCATGAATCCCCCTTTTTCGGTTAGTGAAGTGTTTCAGTTTGAATTTTTATTGTAAGATATTATTTTTAAGATATTGCAGTTAGTGATATTAGCTGTACATTCACTCATTTTTATTGGTCACATTCTATGAGTTATAAAGATTCTTTTCCTCTATAAGAGGTTTTCTGGTATCATTGATATCGAACGAGTGTAAATGTAATGCAGTAAATTCATACAAATGTATGAAGAGAATTCATGTTATGGTTCAATTTTTATAATAATGCTCGTGATTCACTTCATTCGCGGTTTAGCAACCATGGACACCAACTACTGCAAGATAATAAGATTCGACTGAATATACTACGGTGTATCCATCTTCTAACTTTTAGATGTGAAGAACTCTGAAATAATTTTTGTTGGATGGATAACAAAGGAGATTTTGTATTCTTAACAATTTGCTAAGATTAATAACCTCGACAAAAATACGCGTATTCCTGTTTTTTTGAGAAAAAAATAATAAATGGTGAAAAAAGCGGTGTTATTTTCGTAACATACTAGTTTCTGAAAGTGCAATTTAAATTGTAGTCGTCAAATGAGACAGAACGGCAGAGAGCAGGAACGCGAGGAAATGCTAAGGTATTTATCTTTTCGAGATAAAAACAATATTTCCCAATTTTTTTCCCGCTTGAAATGTGTTTTAGTAGAAGAGGAGATGTTTCTCTTATTTTTCTTTTCCTGGTTTCTGTTTCTCAAATGGAGAAAACTATATCATATATTCCAATAGAGCAAGTTCTTTTTAGATGAGAGTGTAATGTCATGAATCTTACTTCTAATTTTCTTCATGTTCTGGGATTTATATAAACTATCTAAATGGAATCACATGATGACACATATGAGTAAATACGCTTTTCGCATATAACGTATACGAAATGAGGGCCCTAAGGGGCTTACCTTCTTCAGGAAGGTACTGGAATCATGATATTAAGGCACCCTAATTATTTTTTCTTCCCCATGAAATTTCATCTTTGTGGCAAACACGAGTGACGCGCTCTCGGGATAACCTAGTAATCCACATCCATTTTCGACTATCCTTCCTTGTTAATCAGTTCTTTTTTTCTTAACTTTTTCAAATGTCTAGATCACAGTTAAACCTAGTTTTGCTCAACGTATTCAGATCTGGCTCTTGCAGAATTAAACTCCACTATCACTCGCTCACATGCGAAATGCAGTTATATTAAATGTTACTATTTTTTCCCTTCTTCGTACGGGGCGTATGGCGAAAGCGCGGTGAACGTGGAAATGTTCTGTAAATAAAGAAATAGCAATTTCCCCCTTCATGTTATGTGAATGTGTATGCGCCACTTAAGTAAAACTTAAAGGTTTACAAAATGAATTAGATGTCCTGAAAATATTTTCTCCAACACCGCCGCTGCTTAATATTACAGGTGGAAAGCGTTGGGATACTTGACAAAGTACTTATTGAAAGTGAGTGGGATAGAACATTCACAAAAAGCAAATGTTATTCCAAAGGAACTGTATCTCGTGGCCATAGCCTTCTAGGCAATAAGTCTCCCCCCCCCCACTGGGCCAGTGATTCCTGGGCCAGTTAAGCGTTGTATGATAAAAGCGCAGTGAACGCAGATTTGTTCCTTAAAAAAAGTAAAGCGATGACTTTTTTTTATGCCACTTTAATGTTAGTGAATTATGTGTAAAATGTGAAAATAAATCATTTTTAAAATAAGCTTGTTTGCCACGAAATATTTTTCACTTAGCCACAAGAGATGTTATAATACAAGAAATGCAAATAATGAAAAAAACATTTTATTTATTTATGGGGACACAAACTATGATTAGAACTTGGAGATAGAATTTTGCTTTAAAATAAACCATAACTTTTAATGTTGACTTTCTATGAATTCTATTTCAATTATTGTTATACCCTCAGGGGCTTACCAACTTCCGATAAATACGTGCATTACTCATCCGAGGTACCGTAACGATCTTTTTCTTTCCTTTGGGTTTACTGTCTTATGTAAATACGGGTGGGGCGTTCTTAGAATTCAAAAGCGATATCCTTCTCTATTTTCAACAGCTCTTTCTATCAACAATTTATCCCCCCCCCCATTTTTTCAAGCATCTAGATCAGAGTTACTTTTTTTTGGCGTGGTATAGCCATATTTCTCTCTTCCACCAATAAACTTCACCACCACTCCCTCTCTGCAATTATTGGTTTTTTTATTCGGTTTTCAATGCGTGAGTATGTTAGTAAGATTTACACACTATAACAAAAAAAAAAAAAAAAAAAAACGACGCTCTAAGAAGGAGTTGCCAGATTGTAATGAAATTTCGTATACAAAGACATTTGGTCCGAGCATGTAAATGATTAAAATTTGGTGTCCAATCAATGAAAATAGGGAGCTAGAGAGTATCGGAACTGCGAACTCAGCAAGTGTGTATAAGAAGTGATTATCAATCGGATAAACACATTTTCTGTTGCATTGCAATTTAGGATACTCTTTAACGACTCAAAAAAAACCTCTCCACAGGATTCGAGCTCATTACGAACAACTGTCAGAGTTTGAAAGAGGTCATATCATTGGATTGAAAGAGGCAGGTTGCGCAAAATGGGGAATCGCTTGTCATATGGGTCGAAGCGATGCATGGATTAGAAGATGCTGACAAGAATGGGTGGACAATGGCAGATTTCAGCGTCATTATAGCAGCGGTCGGCCTAAGGCCACAGCAGATTTCGATGATAGAGTGATAGTCAGATCAGCTGTCATAGCGCCTGATTCATCGTTATCAACCATCAGACGTGCGACCAGCACACGAGTGTCCACCATGACCATTCACAGACGGCTGATAGAGCCAAATCTATGCTCGTACCGTCCGCTACTTCACCTGCCACTCACGCCTGCACACTGTCGTTCCAGTTAACAGTGGTGCTTGGCTCGATCAGGTTGGAATAAGGCTGATTGGGGACGTATAGTTTTTGGCGACGAATCTCTCTTGTAACTGACGATCATCGAAGACGTGTCTGGAGACTCTCAGGTCACCGTGTCCATCCTGCTTTGACTATTTCAAGCCACACAGGCTCTCAACCAGATATTATGGTCTGGGGTGCCATTTCCCTTGATAGCTGGACCCCTTTGATCGTCATTAGAGGCACATTTACAGCACAGCGGAACGTCGACAACATTCTAAGACCTGTTTTGCTTCCGTTCCTTTTTCAGTACACTGGCCTTATATTTCAACAAGATAATGCCAGATCACATACGGCACGTGTTGCTATGAACTGTCTTACAGCTTATCAAACACTTCCTTGACCAGCCAGATCTCTCTCTAATCGAGCATATCTGAGATATGATGGAAAGGCGACTGCATTTACCAAGGAATGTTGATGACCCAACCCGACTATTGGAGCAAATTTGGCAGGAGACCATCAGGGAGATTTATCACTCTGTGCGACACCATGTGGCAGCATGCACACTGCGAAAAACGGGTATGAAAAATCGAATAGAAAGTGCTCACTT
>BMAW01109703.1:275222-329911 GCA_019974015.1 Nephila pilipes | reverse complement strand
TAAAATGTTTTAACTTCTACAGATGAAGGCATGTCATTTCAAAAACCACTTATAAACACTGCTATCTAATTTATACTAGAGTCCAACTCCATTTGAAAAAATAAGTTACGTTTTAATATAGCGTACAATGAGGTATTTAAAATTATTAGGAAGTTCTAATATGTAAAGGTATAAAGATTTTTTCTTTCTTTCTACTAACTACGAGTGAAAATGCTTTTCAAACAACACTGTTTCAAATAAATATACTATTTTTGCATTGTTATTATGTAGACAGTTCTTTAATTTTTCGAAAGAGAAGCAAGTCATCTACACAACCATATAATACAGCTATATTTTTGGAATATACTTAACCATTATAGTATAAACTATTACATGTAAGAATTTCTGCTTGGTCTGTGAAACCATCCATTCTATAAAGCAGTTCTTGCTGCTTTGAATTATGAACTTTGACACACTTAGATCCCAAAACATTTGTTATACAAGTTTTTTTTTTTTTTTAAACACATGTTATTTTTAATTGGTGTTAATGGATTTAAAATTTACTCGAACAGAGCTTGTCTCCTTATGATTATAAAAAAAATGTCAATATAATAAGATTTTTTTTAGTATAATAAGACCGACACCAGAACCCAGATGAATTACAAAGTAATTCATTTCGGCACAAGCATATTAACTTAAAGAAATGCATGAATAAAGTGGTTAAATTGTGTAAATAAAAATACAAGTATCAACATATAAAAGGGCTAGATAAAATGATTGGCCCTGTACTACGGTGAACATTTGTAAGTGTTTTTACAATTTATAATGAATCATACATATCTATAGTATTTGCGTCATGTATCGAATACAAAAGAAATTGTTTTATTTATTCAGTGTGCATAAAGGTTGGAGTTCATGAATAGAATAAAATCTGAATATACTGCACCAAATATTTATTCAAAATTTTGCAATAATTTTGGGCCACATTATAAAAAGAAACCAAGATATGAAATGTCTGTGTATAAACCTTAATTATATAAAAATCAAATTTTGAATTAGAACACAAACAAGTAGTAGTTTCTAACCCAAGTCATAGGAGTTTAAATTGGATTACTTAAAAAATGTGAGACAATAGTGATGAAACACAAGACAATCACTTAAAATATGATGAACAGTGAGACATAACAGGAAAGATGCCTGATTAGATTGTGAAAATTTGATTCCAAAATATACATTAAATTTGAGTTTAAATTAAAACCATATTCTTTAAAAAATATATATTCTGAAATATCTTACTCCTGTCATAAAGCATCTGAAATTTACTTCAATTCATAATAAAATTAATCAGGAATAAAAACTATTTTTGTCAACATTTTATTCTGAATGTATCATTTCTAACTTTTTGATTACCACACAGTATTATTGGAACAAAATACAGATGTACAATTCTTCGAAAATAGTAAAACCTTAACACCTTAAATACAAATATATATCTTAAAACAAGATAAAAATGTATAATAATTTCTCTGTCAATTAAAAAAAGACAGTTTCCTTACACACTTGTGAAGTGAAAAAAAAAAAATGGAATTCTTGTCGAGCATCATCGCTGTATAGTCATAAAAAAAAAATGTAGCAAAATGGCTCAAAATTTTAACAACACTGCTTTTTGAATACTGTAATATTATTCTATAAGATATAAGCTTCATACACAAATATTTACATGCATGAAAATAATTTTAATGCAAATTAAAGTAAGAAGTCACTAAGTTACGATTACGATGTAATATGAATACAAACAAAAAAATGAGTATGCGTACATACTCATTTTAATATTCCTGTATTCTACCGCGTGTAGCGTGGTAAATACGAAATATAGTTCGAAATATTAAAACAAACCATATTTGTTTTGAACCCCACTTTGTAAAATACGTTGTCAGTATATAAAAGGAACTTTTATAGTCCTTATATCTGTAATAATTTTTTGAGAATGCTGATTTCCCATTTTTTTTTTGGTTTCGAATACTTGTAATGTTCACATTCGATAAAGGTATACGCTCAAATCTGATACAAACATACTCATTTCAAAATGAGTACGTCTAGGTATACATTTTTGAGTATTTCTTTTTTCTCCGTGCATCTAGGCTAGAGGTGGGTCAAAACCTTATTGATCTCGTTACTTTGTAACTCTGAAATAAAATATTGAATTTTTTTTTAAAATTTTAATCTTTTTCTATTCGGTACATAATTTTCCTATTCTGCGATTTTTGTTTCCACCGGACAACTCTTTCTTGGTGCGTCGTTTTTTTTCTTTTTGTAGAGTATATATAAAAAAAAACACAATACAAGTTAAAGGAAAATTGAGTCTGCGTATTGTAAACAGATATATGTTATGTCAAAACTCACAAATAAATTTTTAAAATCAGTTAACCACATAAATAAATAAAAGAAACTATTTGAGCACGGGTTTTTTTCCAGTCTGGTTTCTCGGCAAAATAATTGCTTCTCTATGTGGGGGCATTTAAATTTTCTCCAGCACAAAAAAAATATTTTTTAATATTTGTATTTTATTTCTTGTTCCGCCCTCAAGTAAAAAAAAATATTTCAAAATTAAATGCTAATTTAACGCTAAAGAAATCTACTAGCACCTCTACAAGCAATTCAGTTTTTGAAGACGAGAAATATATCAAGTTTTCTCTATTTCTATGAAAAGTACTTCATATAAAGATTGTGTTTGAATTTTTGCAACTATTTACACTAAAGGTATTGTGTATGCGAGTTGTAGTTATTTATTAACGTAGAGCTTAGAAGCAACGCGAAGGCTGTTGACCACGGATCCCGTCATTTTGAGCCGCCTCGATAAAGAGACGAGGATGACATCTGAGCAAATACTTCATTTCCCAAACTTCTACTCCATTATTAGGACATTAAGCTCCAACAGATTTAACGTACATCATCCCTGCTGCATCTCAAGTCTTTAGCCACATTAGGATTCGAACACATGGCTTTCGACACACCAGCACTCGACCGTGACCACTTATCTACTACAAGGAAGAGGATTATGTGTGATATATGAAAGAAATAATTATTTTGCAAGATATATATTTACCGTGTCTCTGAACTGATGGAGCCTATCTTAGCTGATTGAACTTTAAAATACGGGTGCTTTAAAAATAGATTTCGCTAGACACTTATGATAAATTACTTTATTATTCTATCTTGGTTTTAATTGATATCTAATGAAATAAAATAAAAAATCCCTAGATATGAAGTTAGTCAATGTATTCTTGAACGATAGTGAAGAATTGAACTTTAAAAGGACATCTAAGAGCTGGATAATGATTTGAGAACTCAGACATTTTGAATCAAAATTTACTGTTTTACAGTAATAATTAAAATTCTTGATTGAAGTATTTCACATTTGATTGACAATTAACCTATTTTAAGCATTCGGTATGCGAATACTTCGAATGAAATATTTATTTCATTTGTAAATTTAAAAATATTAATTTTCATATCGCTCAAATAATATGACTTGTTTGAAAGTAAAGGGGCTGTAGTGTGTTGAAGAGATTGATAGATCATTTTTTTATAAAAAATAAATAGTTCCCCGAAAGCAATCAGCAGAAATAGTGTTCACTCTTAGGAAAAATTAAAATTATGCATGTTCTGTTTGTAAAGAGCAAATATGTCACCACAACCGTTTATCATTTCTTTTTCTCCATACATTCTTTTCGGTCCTAATTATTTTTGACAGTTTGATAAGAAACATGTGCTTTGGAATCGGTTCGCGCAGTTTGAAGCTCAGTAAAACTTAATTACGTAAACCCCGTACTCTATTGGAGGTTAAAACACGATGTTAATAAAAATTTTAGAATAAAAAAGCGTAATTGTGTGGCAAAACATATAACCATCGAAACATTGTTTCAATATCAAAACAGTGTAAAATTATAAGTTTTTTGGTAGATTTGTTTGCGCCTAATCTTCGTTATTAACTTAATTAAATTACTTTCAGGTTCTCGTATCATGAATCTTTTTCTTTTTCTAATTGATATGAAGTAGATACTATTTTGAAAATATTCCACAGAACTTATCCTTATTTTTCTCTCTCAATCTGCTAATATATTTTGAATGTTTACAAATGCATAATTTTATCTGCAGTGTTTTCATAACTAAGCAGAAACGATACAGTTGACGTACTTGAATTTCACAGGCTTACACTTATAAAACAACTAACTTATATTTCCATTGCAAGACAGCTAACTCTAGTTAGCTGTTTTATAATGGAAATTAAAAATATCTGTATCTTTTTTCACCCTCATTTTCAATTTTTGTATAAGGTTTCTAGACAGCTTGCACGTAATCTCAAAAATTGTATTAATTTTCCGCACAGCGGTTTAGACCTCGATTAATGTTGAGTCGATAGAACGTGGGTTATTTTACGTTGCTTATAATTTACTTAAAATTTATTTTCCTTTGCCACGAGTGTAATTAATTCAACATGTGAACTCATATTGTTAAGGCCACACAACGAAAAGAAAAGAAAATGAATGGTGTGAAAATGAATGAAATCTGAAATGAATAAAAATGAATGGTGTATCTGTATAAAAATATTTATTACTACCCTTTTGAGAATGTGTATAATATAATGTATCATCCACAATACATATAAATGTGTAGTGTACTTATATTAATGTGCCATACGTGTTTACTTACTACTGTGTTTACTTTTGTGCCACTTGTGTAGTCATAGTCGCCAGCTCGCGACCAGTCCTATTTCCACTAAAGATCATGTCGTGTAGCAGGGTCGATGCGCGTTAAATCTAGGGAATCCCCAAGTATTGCCATTAGAGTGGTGTGTAAGTTTGGAGAGGGGTTGAAAAATCAGCAGTTATCCTTATCATTTGACTGTAATTCAAAATTACAAATTCCGTCGATCAAAGTCCCCGTGTTGATTCTTAATGGGATGTCAATTAACAATAAAATCATCTGCTTACTTTGATAATAGCAATTAAAATCGTTGATCAAACTGTAGCGAATGATCCAGGTTTTGATGGAATGTATAACTCGCATAAAATGTAATTTGAGATTTAGAGTGCACCTGATTGTCGTTCATTTGTTCAATTCACGAATTTAATTTTTTTTTATTCTTGTGTAAATGCTAACTTTCGATTTTGCTTAAAGCTATATATGTACTTTTTATTTTAAAAATAAGAATTCAGTTTCACAGATTTATTCTTCATTCTTGAAAGTCAGAGGAGTTATTAAAAACGTCATTTACCCCAACTTTGGAAGATAAACATGTTTCTAATTCTGTTGTACTATAAGCATGAATGGAATTTATGACGAAAAAGCCGGTAATATTAGTGGATATGAACTGGTAACAGGTCAATTAAAAAGTCCCCGGCCTACTGTAGTAAAACATACGTTTTTGTCAAAATTAGTTTTTTTTATTCAACATAATTCCCTTCAAGGGTGATACACTGATTATAGTGACCCTCCAACTTTTCGATACCATTTTTGTAGTACGTTTTATCTTTTGCTTCAAAATTGGCCTCAGTTTTGGCGATCATTCGACGAAAATTTCTTCCCAGCGAGCATTCTTTTGAGATCTGAGAACAGGAAATAGTCGCTGGGGGCCAGATCTGGAGAATACGGTGGATGAGGAAGCAATTCGAAGCCCAATTCATGCATTTTTGCCATCATTTTCACTGATTTGTGACACGGTGCATTGTCTTGGTGAAGCAGCACTTTCTTTTTCTTCAAATGCGGCCATTTTTCGGCGATTTCGTCCTTCAAACGGTCCAATAATGCTATGTAATAGTCGCTGTTGATGGTCCTTCCTTTTACAAGGTAGTCAATGAAAATTATTCCATGTGCATCCCAAAATACAGACGCCATAAACTTGCAAGCCGACTGTTGCGTTTTCCCATGCTTTGGAGCGGGTTCATCGTGTGCAGTCCATTCGGATGACTGTCGATTGGACTTCGAAGTGAAAGGATGGAGCCATGTTTCATCCATTGTCACATATCGACGCAAAAACTCGGGTTTATTACGCTTGATCATCTTCAAACACTGCTCCGAATCATCAACTCGTCGTTGTTTTTGGTCAAAAGTGAGCTCGCGCGGCACCCATTTTGGCATAGAGCTTCCTCATACTCAAATACTCGTGAATGATATGATGTACACGTTCAGTTGATATCTTTAGAGTGTCTGCTATTTCATTCAATTTCAAATGACGGTCATTCAAAATCATTTTATGGATTTTTTTAATGTTTTTTTCGGTAACAATCTCTTTTGGGCGTCCACCGTCAACGGTGCTCATTTCACCATGTCTTAACTTAGCATACCAATCCTTGATGGTTGATTTTCCTGGAGCAGTGTCCGGAAACTCGGCATTAAGCCAAGTTTTTGCTTCAACTGTATTTTTTCCCTTCAAATAGCAATATTTTATCAACACGCGAAATTCCTTTTTATCCATTTTTTTCACAATAACAAAAGTTGCTTCACTCAAATTGCTATAATTCACAAACTAATGATCCGACAGCTGTCAAATTTATACACGCATCTTTTGAGGGTTAGGGCTAACTAAAAAACATATGGATTTAATTCTAGTACCGCCATCTATGTGTCAGGCCGGGGACTTCTTTCTGGCCTGTTAGAAAGTGGCCTTTTATGCGCTTCATGCAATATTCATGACCTATTTTGAATTGCTGCGTTCGATGATTGTATGACCTCTAATTGGTGCTATTGGAGGTTTATACGTATGAGTGTTAATTGCTTCCTGCAAAAAGGAAAGATATTACATTCATTACAAAGTCTCCATATAAAATTTCTATTTATTCCCGGAAAAAATCCTGCTTACTAATTGAGTGGATCTTTTTCACATTTGAAAGATAAATCTTTGTGCATGTGATCTCCTGATATTTGCTAAAGAGAGATGGTCATGGTCTCGAACTCGCGGCCTACATTGTTTCCATCGAGTCGAGAGTTTGGAGCTTGATGCCACTAAAATCGTTAAAATCGATGCGCGTTAAATCTCTGGAGGCCTTACGCCTTCTATTGGCGCAGAAAAGAAATGTGGAGAAAGAACTGCCAGCTCAGGTAATGTCCTCGTCACTTGACCGAGGTTCAAAATTTTGAGGTGCGTTGGCAATAACCCTCACTTCGCTTCTAAGTGCGACGCTAACAAACAAACAATCAACCAATTGCGAGCGAATTAAATCACACGAAAGGACTTCATTACAAATAAACAAGATTCAAACGATCCAGACTTTAAATGAAAAAAAAAATTCAGTTTCCTCGCACATATTTATATGCTACATGTTACAAATATTTATATTTATAAAAAAACAACAAAAAACTAAGCTTGCTTCTCTCTTATGACATCCCCCCATTTCCTATGAGTTAAAATACCTATTTAATTCTTGTTTCATTTTGCTCTTCGTCATTTAATAATGCATCCTTATAGCGAAGCGAGGTCTTATTGTATTTTAAACTATAATCGATTATTATCGTACGTACTTGAAATGGCCAAGTCGCTTTAGTTTTAATTTTATTAACGTCGCACTAGAAGCAACACGAGGGCTATTGGCGACGGACCTCGTAATTTTGAACCTTGGTCAAGTGACGAGATACGACACCTGAGCTGGCACCTCCCTCTCCTAACTTCCACACCACGCTAATGGGAGGACTTTGGGCAGCAACAGATTTAATGTGCATCAGCCCCCTTAAGTGGCCAAGGCTCGAACCTGCAACTCAACAAAAACTGCCGGCCATGAGTCTGAAACCATGACTACTAGGCCACCGCGGCCTCGTCTTGCAAGTTACATGCACCTCTCGAAAGTGAGTACTGTGGTTCTTGTATAAATGATGGCTAAATGAAGCTACTGATTATCTAAAATTAAATAATTTCTTTAATTTTCAAAGTTATTTAACTTAAGCTGATCCATGTCAAAAAGTAATTATTTTGTTTCTTGTTACGTAAGAATCTTTTTTTAAATTCAAAACCATAAAAAAAGATTGTAAAGTTTTTGTCGTACCACTTTGATAAAAACAATTTTTTTTTTTGAAAGTTAGATTTTCTAGGGATGCTTTAGGAATATTGTCTGTGTTAGTAGTTAGCTGCAGAAAGTATGGTTCATAACTTATTAGGATAGTTCATGCAAGTTGAATTTAAAGTAAATCACCTAAAATAGACTAATGCTTATTTTTAAACTGAAATTTAAACTGGGGATGAAAATTAATTTTGAGGATATTTTGGGAGAAAACTCAAAGCATCTCTTTCTACTTATTTTTTATTGGCCCCTCACAAAGTGTATTTCTATTAATTTAATAAATAAAATTCTATGTTGTGAAAAGTTAACAAAATAGTGCCTTTTGGGGGAGGAGGGTTTGGACGAAAATCTTGTTATATGCTCTACAGTAGCGATTACTATAACCATTTCTACGGCAATAATCACGTGATCGAAAAAACTGTCTTGGAAAAGTATTGAAAAAATAATAATAATGCCATTTTCAAAGAAAATGAAGTTAAGTTGAGGAAAATTTCAAAATTTCCTTTAGACAATAAGGAATTAGCGTTTTTTTCAAATACTCTTTTTATGAAATGAGGTTTGTAAAATCAGTGCAGTTGGTGACCCTTAATATACATGCAGTGGTTCAAAGAAATATTGACACAAAATAAACTTTCAAACATTTTTTGAAAGAAAAATAGATTGTTAAATAATTATAATGGCTGGCATACAAAACTTTATACTACGAAATTGAAATACCTTAATGCGCAGAGTGACTGAGTCCAAAATTAATAAAATGTTTGAAAATTGTTAATAAATAATTATCTTTGTAGACCACACGTGTCTTCTTTTTTTTACACAGTTTCGAAACTTACTTTACAATAATCCTTGTACCTGACTGCCGAAAAAGAAAAAAAAATCATATCCGGTATAGTAAGCAGTAATCTTTATTTTACATTTTAGAAAGATTAAGGTATATTTTATTCCGAAATCTTACTTTCTAGGCCTTACAGAGTAACCAAGGCTCAAAATTATGAGGTCATCACCAATAGCCCTCGTGTTGCTTCTAGTGCGATGCAATTAAAAGTAAACCAAACCAATCTAAGCATTACAAAATTCTGCTGAATATATTATCCGTAAACTGCAGTCTAACTAATTTCTTAGATATTATACGGATTATAAAAATATTGAAATTTTACTTGGTTTCGTCTTCCAGAAAGAAAAGTATTGTCCCTCAGAAAATTTTAGTGAAACTAAAATTAGTAACAATGTTGCAGGGACTCTAATAACTTCTATAAAAGTGGATCCATTCATTCTGTCGCAAAGGAATAGTATCCCTTTTGACTAATGACATCCCCGTCAATTTCGGCGAAGTTAATCCGATACTCTTGTCGCAAGTGATGACTTTTGTCTTCAACATGTTTCTATGTCACTAGTAGAATAAAAGCTTATAAAGAAACCCTTTTCATACTGAAATAATATTCAGTTTATAACACTATTTTTGAAAGTAGTTATTTATATATTACCCATATATCTCTCAAGTATTATTTTAATTTTCTGAATAGAAAAACTCTAATTATAACTTTATAAGGCTCATTTTTATCATTCTCAAAAGAGTAAAATTGTATTCAATTAATTTTGATGAATGAAAATAATTTAAGTTATTTATTAGTGAAAAGAGTTTAGCGATGCATATAACAATAAGATTTGAATTTTTTCCAAAACAAAAATGTTCATGAGAATGAGATAGATACACAACTCGAAAAATATCATTATTTCCTGTGTATTAAATGGAAAATATTTATAATTATAAATGTGAAATGAAAGGGGAACTAATTATTGAAATTTTATTTTTTTTATGGTGGATCGCGTCTTTATTTGATTCATAATCCATAGAACTAGATTAGTTTGAATAATTCTTAAGGATTTATGGATCCCCTTCCAATTGATATAATAGATCGAGAGGTTTTCAAAAAGTGTTGTGTAGAGATACAATGCCTCGTATTCATTCAAAAACATTTCATTCATAAAACGTCTATGACGAATTACTGATAAGTGCTTTGTTTTTCTACATTGTTGCCAAAATATTTATTAAGACTGGGTACACGCTCTTGTTTATCACAATCATAGTTGCTTACTGCCAGTTGAAATCCCATTTTAACTTATTTTTAAATTCATCGTCGTAGAAGTTATGTTATGAAAAATGTTTCGTTTGGTATAGCAATGAATGTGAGTCACCGATTACAAAGTTTAGGCTTAATGGGAGAGGGTTCAAAGCTTCCCACTTGAAACATTTGATTAGTGTTTTGGTGTGAATCTGTGTGGGCCCGAGCATTTTCATGAAGCACGCGAACTACTGTTATTAGCACCTATTCATAAAGAGTGGTCCTTGACATTTCAGTAAAATTTTATTCAATTCTTTAAATGAAAGACATCTATTTGCTCGAATTGCTTCTTTTGTTCTTTGAAGAGGGGCATCATGGTAACGATGCTTATGACAAACAATGGTCCTATCTCCAGAGAAATGAGAATTATATTTCGCTTCAATTTGATGATTTATAAACTTTCAGACACGAAAGAAATTTCTTTTGTGAAAATCCACTGGCCTCTCACCTTAAGCATTCAGAAAATGTATGACAGAGCAAACTTTATAACTGGTGATATTTTGAATCTATGCAGACATTCTAAAAGTGTGTAATGGGAATAAGATTTAGCACGGGAATCATAAACGAGCACGAGTCGAAAGCAAAAGGTTCGTGTTTAAAGTCCAGTGATGCTAATATGCATTCCTGAAAATTTTCCCTTCCTCTTCTACATGTTGTATTTTTAATTTTTGGAAAATGTCTCGCATTTTATACCGCTTTGATCTACATCGTCATTGAAGGTAGAATCCTCCACGTTGGGCTTAATATCCTCTGTCGAAAGTTCCATGACACGCTCTTTCTCCAGGAAGGGCGATCTGGGAATAGGGAATTAGTGCAGACTAAGCATGAAGATGGTATCTTTTTTGTAAAATATCTTTTAATTATTGTCCTTTAATTGTGTGTTGTTACTCGCCTGTAGAGTGTCGTCAAGTAAACGTGTTAGAATTGTGAACTAAATTGTTTCAGTGTAATACCCTGAGATATAACAGCAGCTTAATTTCTATATTTATGTACATGAGTAACCAATAATCAAAAGTTGTATTCTATTTGTAAGTCAGGTACTTATCATTCCCGCGTGGTAAATCTTGCATAAAATCTTCTGCAGTTATGACTTTAAAAAATTTCGAATTACTTATTAACATAACATTTGAAAAATTGAACATATGTTCATAATTACAAAAATTAAAATTATTTAAATCTCAAAAATTTTAAATTTTATGATTTAAATTTCCCTTGACATTTATACAAATGCCTGAAAATTTTGAGAGTTTATTAGATCGAAAATTATGTTTACAATGAATAGGAAATAAATTCGTTTCATAATTTGCAAAATATCGGTACTATGGATAAAGTAGATTTACAACAGAGTATACCAGAATCCTAAAAACCAATTTTTTAGAAAACACAAAATACAGATATTTTTCTGTAAGGCATGGTATGTTTGTTTACAATGTTAAAATTCGTCTTTTTGACGTATTGTTTATTAAATTGTTATAAATAATACATCGACAAAGTGTCTTCTATTTTTCAACAGGAGTATTAAAAAATGAAAAAATTTGTAGAAGTTTAGTGATTCAGTTATCTTAATTATGCTAGGAAAAGGATCGACAACGATTGAATATAACCAGAAATAATGCAGAGTTCCTTATAATTATTAACGATAAAGCATTTACAAAACTAAGAATTTATTTGATGTTTGGAACTGCATTAACTCTATTTCTCTTTTATCTTACCACCATTAGTGAATAATTTAATTTTTTTAAAGAACTCAAAACTTTAGAACACAGTTCACTGGAGCCACAACGTGCCACAAAATCTTGTAAGGTACAATAGCAATTACAAAAAAAATTTAATAAGAACCAGCGTTGATACTCGTATTCATAAAAATCTTATAAAAAGACAAATTTCTTGAAAATAAATTAAAATTCTACAATTTCTTAAATATGAGACGAAGTAAACTGTTAAATACAAGAAATAGGATGAAGTGGAGGAAATATTCACTGTATCTTTTCACACTCATGTGAGGTCCAATTTGACGTCAACATAATATTTCTATATTATAAATTCACTTTAAATATACATATACATTTTTCATATGTATGATTTCATACAAAAATGATTGAACTGGATTTGATCTACCTCCAATTGGCAAAGGCTTATCTTCTTCGAATAAGTACAGGCATCATTCACTCAAGGTACCCTGGTGATCTTTTCTTTTACCACGGGGGTCGCTATCGGGGCTTACATTCTTTAGGTAGTTAGATACGGTTGTCATGACCCCGAGGTAACCGAGCTATCTGTTTCTTCCCCATGGGCTTTTGTAAGCAAGAGTGACGGGCCCTCGTGATATCTTAGAGATAACCCACTAGTTTCGACCTTCCTTGTCAACTTATTTTTATCTTTTCCATTTTTTCAAATGTCTAGATCATAACTTTATCTTGTTTGGCACAGTTGCCTTTGTGCCTCAAAAAAATATTATCACTCAGATATTCATTACCATTGAGTTTACTGTATTTGATATACATGAAGGAATAACCTAGTGATTCTTCTGTATGTTCAATTCTTTTCAACCAGTTTCTATCTTTTTACCATTATTGTCAAACGTCTAGATTAGAGTTATACCATGTTTGGTTCAGCGTAGACATATTTGGCTCCTGCGCCATCAAACTTTACCATAAACTTAATCACTCTCTCTAAACGATCTCCAATGACTCTGAAGATGAAATATTAAAACTTAAACATCTTTCGAAACTTCAGCCTTACGTATTATGAAGGCAAAGGGAAAATTACTTAAATAGTTCATAAAATCTTTCCCGTTCCGAAAATAATTATAAGTTCTTATTCTTTTTATTTTTTAACTTTGAATTTCGTAAAATAATTATTGTTATTGTTCGATATTTTTGAATATGGACACTTCAGAAATGTGTCTATTTTTTTCTCCAGACAAAGAAAGAACATAAACCAATTAAGAACTTTTTTTAATTATTTTGTTCCATGAAGACTAAATGCAAGAGTAATTTATTTTATTTAAGAGAAATATAACGAACACAACGTTTTTCCAAATAGAAATAAATAATGTATTTAAATTTATTTTTGATAACTGCAAAACTTAATTAAAATGTGCTTGAACTGAAAGACATTTTTAAACTTACGAGTAAGTGAAAAAACAACTTCAGTCGACATATGTTGGATTTATAGAATCGTACAAAATACTAATGTGAAAAAGGACGTAGAAAGTTTTAAATTAGATTAGTAGAACTTCCAAGTAAATCTTTTTTAAAAAAGAGAATATCTAATGTATATGTTAACAAAATAGCAAGGTAAAAAAAGTCGATAACTTTTTGCTAAGTGAAAAATCAATAGTTTTCTAGTTCTAAGTCCTTATTAAAACTTAACTTTTACAACTTCAGTAATTTAATCAGAAATTTCTTGTTACAAATTTGAATTAAAATAATTTTTTAAAGCAAATAAGTTTTTGTAATTGTCAAGCACAAAAAAAAAAAAAAAATCAACATGGTTGCCTTATGCAGTTCGATTAAGTTAAGACATTAGTCACATTGTTAAATTCTTTACTCATTATTAGATTTATATTAATATAACGAAAGATGTAAAGACAATTTTACAACAATTTATTTTCTATCTTGTGTTTGCTGGCCTCTAATAAAAACATACCATGTAGGAGGCTATATATATAAGCTAAAAAGGAATAAGACTGTAGTTATAAAATTTCCATTTGACATAAAAAAAAATTCATCAAATGATCGTCAGGAATTAAATGTTTTATGTTTCAAAGTAGTAATAAATATCTTTGAAGTAAAATGTCCAAATACAGGCAGCCTAAGGTCGGCCGGCGACAGAGATCAGTAAGTAGCCTCATACTTTTCAAACTATACGTTAATGATCTTATTAAGAGATTGGAAGAGGTTGAGAATATCCAAGTGAGCATACTTGCTGGCGATTGAGTTATGTCGACGGAATCAAGTAACCACTGAGACTTTCAGCGGCAGAAACAGCAACTTAAGAAGAGTATGAATGAAGCCTTGGAAGTCCTCCAAGTATGGGCTATAAATAATTATCAATAAATCAAAGACTATATACCAGTTTCTTACTTTGAGACATGCCTCGACAGATTTTGATTTGTATATTGATGGCTCCAAACTAAATGCAAGTTATGAAACAAAATATCTTGGAGTTACAGTAGATTGAAAACTGAATTTTTTGGAACATATTCAGACATACTGCGACTAGAGTTGAATAAAAGATTACCTATTTTAAAAAGACTTGCTGGCGCAAGATGTGGTTGCACCCAGGATACTATAAACCTTACATACAATACCAATTCTTAAATATGGCAGTGAAACATTCATTTCGGCCCCACAAAATAAGGTGAATATTTTGGAGAGAACTCAGAACGGCCCTTCGTTTAATCACAAGAGAAATCATGTCAACCCCGATAACAGCTATTCAGTCCTGTACTTTAAACTCTCCCATTCTGATGAGATAAAGAAACAAGCTGTTAATACTCTTGTTTAGGATGAAAGATTCCCAGCGAGCAAACTGGATGAAAGACTGGCAAAAGAGCTTTCTTAAAACCCAGACCTCCCCAGTCGAGTTTTGAGAGACCCAGATCTAAATGTTCCTATTGAAAATTCTTATATATTAGCTAACCCGTTGAGTTTTTGGAAAATGCCTTACAATTTAAATTTGGAAGGAAGTAGAAGAAAAAAAGACGCACTTGATATTTTTTTTTGTAAATAAATACCTTGTCATTGTTAGAAAATTATTAACCTGCGACAGAATGGATCAGAATATATACTGATGGATCTAAGATTAATTATGCCACGGGAGCTGGTGTGCACAGCAGATTGTTCGCACAATATGCCCTAGTGGGTAAATACTTAACGAATATCCATGCAGAAGACTACACGAGTTTTTTTGGCTGTAACCAATTCGCAATCCAGAATGGGAGCTTTTGAAAACGTTGTTATTCTTTTCAACTCTAGATCACAGGTATAGAGACAATTGCACTCCAGCACCTCTTAGAATATTTAATCGTGAGTAAAATAAAATATACTTGAACTAATTATGAACGGAAAAATTATAGAATTCCAATGGATACCATCCCATGTGGACATAGATGGAAACGAAAGAGAAGACCTACTGGCCAACAAAGGCACAAAACCACATATAGAAGATATTACTATTCCATTGGATTCCATTAAATGATGCTACGCGAGAAAATCATGTTAAATTACAACATGGATCTGTCTAATAAATCCAATGATAAACCTTGGAAAATAAAGAAATTGACTGGAAGGAATTCAGTCATAGACTATGTAAAGAGGTGGGAGCCAATTTTAAATTAAAAACTAGACATGATTGCCTAGCAGAACATCTAAGGAGAATAGACATATTGACCAATACTCTATTTCCTATCTGCAAAACACATACTATGAATAGAGAACACTTACTCGTTTTCCCGGGCCTTGAACCTATATTACAAATTAGAAATGATATTTGGATACTTTACTGGAGCACCAGGGACTTCATGTTTTGAAAACTTGAATGCTTCCTCTTTTGGACTCCTTAGAGTTTTTTTTTAGATGTTTTAATTTTTGAATTTATTCTTTTTTAATAATGATTTTATAAATGTTCTGATCTTTGAATTTTGTCTTTTTAATCATGATTTACACTTTAATGACGATTTAATTTCTTATGATGATTTGGTCTGCACTTTAAGTGTATTTGTAATTCATTTTCGATGTTTGTGCGAGGGCTAGATGTTTATGGATTGAGTTCCTTTTGAGTAATATGTAGCAAAATTTTTAAAGTAAAATAATTAAAATTTGTTACCTAGATATACGAAACTAGCCCAAAAAGTACCTGTGCTCGAAAAGAGAAATGTTGTAACTCACTGAAGTATTTTCCCATTCTCTACGTAAACTATGATTTCTAGCATCCCAAAAAATCGTTGACATTACTTTTCTGGCAGTCTTTGCCTTTTTTGAAGTAGATTCACCGGAAACAACTCATTTTTTTCCGATTGTGGCAACACATTTTTGGTTTATAACAAGAAATTCAAGTTTCATCGACGAGGACAACACGTCATGGTAGATTTGGCAGTCATGCGCTTCTAAATGTAAATTAATTTATGAATCAGAATCAAACTTGTTTAAGCGCCATTTTATAAATGGTAGCACACACAATGCTAACACAAACTTGTCATAAAAATATTCTCTGGCGTCAGAAACAGATACTCTTAGCCTTATAGAAAAAGATACTCTTAACGTTATTCTCTTAGCGTTATGGAAAAGAAATTGTTGTTTTCCCGCTGGTTCAACTTCGAATTTCTCTTTTAAAAAATAAATGTCTCACTGTTTGTTATAATAAATTAATTTACCCCTTATTTTTTTAAAAAAAATAATCTTAATATAGGTGTCTTCCTCAAATTAAAAAAAAATTCTTATTTTATTAATAACTTTATATTCCTCTCCTCACAATGATTTCTATACTATGTCAAAGGAGTTTTCTGTTTATATATATAAAAAAAATCCGTAACATAGTTGTCTCCAGACGAGAGACTTCAATACAAGGATACCCATCTAGGGCTCTAATTTTATTGAAACCGGCGGGGGGGGGCAATCTCTCGTCAATTTCGACTTACAACATAATTTAAACTTCTTAAATATACCAGAATATGGTCCTACTTTTGAGGCTCACTCTGGTAAAGTCAACCCAGATATTTCTGTGATTTCTAATAGCATTCTTTATTTGTTGGATAGGTGGGAAGCTTCGGACCTGGAAAACCTGGATGACCAATTTAACGGTATATATCTGCATGTGATTTAAATACTTCCGAATTTTCTTTAGAAACTAAATATGGTACCAATAAATTTCTGAAAAATCTTAAGAAATCATATCCCAAATTTATTCAAACGGTTGAATGAATTTGGAATTCTGATGAGCTTGAGAATTTTACTACTTTATTGAATTGAACCCTCCACTCGTCCACTTTCAAATCTTTTTGTAAACGACGGGTTCTTGCTATTCCAGTTTCCTCCTGTTGGAACAATAATTTAAAATTTTTAGGAAATAAATGAAACGTTTTTAAAAGAAAAATAATATTTTTAGTTTCAAATAATTTTCCACCTTAAAAATAGATGATTTACAATTATAATACGAAAAAAATATCTTTATACAAAAGGAATATTCTTGCATCTAAACACGAGGCTTGGGAGCATTTCTTTATAACTAATAAAGAAAAATTTGGCCTGAAGTTAAAAGTTGCCTTTGGCAAGTCCCTGTGCTATCGGCCACTTAAAATTATAATTCCTAGATCAACTAATAACTCTGCACAGTAAAAATATAAATTTCTAGTACATTCTCTTTCCCCAAAGTCCAGAGATACTTTTGATTTGAATTTTGAGGAGTTACTCCTCCTCTGAAGATTTCCATCAAAGAGATATCTTTGGTTTTGAAAATTTTTGGGAAAGGTTCCCGGCCTTGATGTTTTGGAGTATGAAATTTGGAAGGAGATTTTTTTCTAATTTCCCTAACCTCTTAGTGAAATTTTTAAATTCATGTGTGTAATTGTCCTATTTTCCAAATAATTTAAAAGACGCTAAATTAAAATTCCTACTTAAATCTGGTAAGAGTTTCTCAATCATACGGTTTGATTTGTTTATTACCACCCTTAGAAAAAGTTGTTGAGTGTTTTTTTGTCAATAGATTAAACTTCTGGTTTCCTTAAAACAATATTCTTCATCCACTCTAATTTGGTTTCAAAGAAAATTTTGACTGTGACGACGTAATTTTCAATTTGGTTTCACACATCAAACACAAAAGATCTACAGAACATGTTGCTGTTACCTTTATCGATATCAAGGGCGCGTACGAGAATATGAATTGATCTATTCTTTTTAAAATTCTTAGAAATCTAAATTTTCTAATCTGTTTCCAAAAGGTTATTTATTCTAATTTAATAAATCGAAATATTATTTTTCTAATGCTAATTTTTCGATAAAGCATCTAATTACCTAAGGATGTCTACAAGGTTTGGTGTTAGCCCGCCACTCTATAGAATTCCTATTTTAATTCTTTTTTGGGTATTAATTGCGAAACCTTTTTAGACCAAGCTTTTGCGGATGATCTGGCGATCGTTTCCTTTGGAAATTCCAGAAGAATAGTAATACCGTAGCTCCAATATTTTAATTGATTTTTTGCTGAGCACCTGGTATGACCAAAATTAGAGATTTCGATTGAGAAAAACCTTCTCTATTGTGTTTAGATGACTCCCTTCATAACATTCAACTTGGCGGCAACGTCTTTAATCCAAACCCTATTATCAAACTAAACACTTCCTGCCTTAATATTTTTAAATTTTATACGTATTAAGGTTTTTTTAATTGACTGCCGGCTCTCCTGGAGTCCCCACATTAATTATCTTAAAGAAAAAAAATTATAATCTCTCATTAAATTTTAATAGTGTTTCCTTCAGTAATTTCAGCTCCAAAAATTATAAGCTATGGTACTTGTGTGTTATAGAACCTATTATTGTCTATGGTGCGGGGGTTTGGGATAGTGATCTAAACTCTTCGCAAATTATCAAGTCAAACTCCATTAAGAGAATTTACCTTCTAAAACTTACCAAGGCCTATAGGACGTCTCCCACTGCTGCTCTGCAGGTAATTGCTGCTGTTCTCACTATTTATCTTACCCTAAAATTTCCTTTTCTTAAATATGAAATCTGGAAGCAGCATAACATCAAATTTTTTCTCCTGGTTAATAATATCACATTCGACTCAAATACTTCACTCAGAGCTGTTCATACTGAAAAACAATTTTTTTTCTTAACAAATTTTCGGGGCCCTCCGTGGGGGATATTTACACCAATTTGAATACTGGGTCCGAAACTGGATTCACCATCTGTGCCTTCTTCCAGGGTATCCTAAATAGGGTACAAATGTTCAAACAGGATTATAATTCAGGTTTCCAGGCTGATCTTTCAGCAATTGGTTTGCAGTTTTGTGATCCACATCTCTCTTAACTTCGAAGTTTCTATTTATTCCGATAATTTATCATCATCAATTTAGCCACTGCAGTGTACCAGAAATAAATCGGCATGTAGAAATTTTATTTAAGAAAAATTAGCAACTTATTCTGAGATTTTTACAACTTATACATGGTTCAGTTCCACGACAGAGATTATTACAATGAAACTGCAGATTCATTTGCAAAACTCGAGGTCATTGATAGTGAGGAGAAGAATATCCTTGTCACTCGGTCTTATGTAGTTAAGATTTTAAAAAAATAAGCTTCTTTCTGACTGGGAGTATTGGCGGTTAACTTGTTATACCAGTATTCGGGTTCAGTCCTATGTTCCTAGTCAAATTAGAATTTTTATTCCAATTTAAGTTTTATTACTCGCTTTTTAACTGGTCATAGTCCCTTCGTTTGTTACATAAATACTTTTAGTTTGAAAAATACAAATTTATGTCCTTGTAGCTTTGTTGGAGATATTGACAACTGCGTTTTCTCTTGCCCTTTTACCAGGAATTTTCATTTTAAATATCCGGTTGTTAAAATGAAATCTGTTTGGCAGAAGTCTATGTGTGAAAAACGTAGTTTACATTTCATGCTTAAATCCTGTATTCTTACGGCTAGTAAAATTACCCAAGAAATTTTACAATTGTTTCATTACTTGGTTACAAATCTAATTTTTCAATTTTTCTTACTGCGTGCTTTTAATTGCATACCTAGCATGTATGCATGAATATATTTTTGACTAGTGCATAATTTCTGAGTTTTTCAATATTCCTTTTAGTGTTTGTGTCATATGGATTCTGTCTGCCGGCGTGAGTCATTATATTATTATATCCTCATATCAGCTTTCAGCAATACCTGGGAATCGTGACGTCAATGGGGTGCAGGTTGACATGCATTCCATAAAAAGAAAGTAAAGAAAAAAGAAAAGTGAGAAATATTGGAAGTATTAGAGCAATGAGGTCAAAAATGAGGAACGTGGTTAAGACTTTGACGTCTCTGTAATCAAATTGCTTGATTTGGTTTCCTCTTGATTTTTGGAATTATGTTTGGAATTATGTATGAATGCACCAACATGTACTATATTTTTAACCCATTGTAGTAAAAAAATTGTGAAAAAATAATCTGCTTCTTTTTGCAGCTAAATTTTGAGTGTGGGGGGATTGTCTTCCGGGGCTCCGGTTTGTGGCTCTAAGCCATTTGGGTGAACTCGGCCCCCTTAGGCATTCTGCCAATAGCCAACGTATCACTTATAGTGCAATATTAATGAAATCAAATCAAAACAACCCTCGATAAAACATGTACTTTATAATTCTTAAAAGTAGATTAAAAGCGGTTTGTTAGGATTCTTAAGAGCATTTCTTAAAATTATCATCACGTTTTGAACAGTTCCTTAACTTATGATTATACGAGAGTGAGCCAGATACGTTGTGCAAATGCAAGTTGGTGTTATCATTGTGAGCAGCCGTCTCTTATCGAGCCAAAACAAATTTGTCACGATTTATAGGTTAGTTGTGGCTCCCTCAGCATCGAGTGTTCCTCGTCGAAGAGACCTTGTACACCTCCATAATCAAACAACAATAAAAATTATTGGTTGCTTCCGATGAATCTAGTGCAAAGGAAAAGAAGGTCTCAATGGCTGTTAAAAGTATTTGCCACAAACAATTGGGTTGTGGATATCTTATTAAAAGGATTAATAATCAATGGTCAGTGAATTATCTAATTCCTAGTAAGGGTAATTATCAACTGCTCTCGTAAATTTACTGTTTATTAATTTTAAAATTAATTATACTACCAAATGTTAAAATACATAAAGGAGGAAATGTAAGATATTTTGGATTATGTTCTTCGGATTAAAAAAAATACTGCGGAAATTAAGAAGTAATACAATTCTTACTTTCCACAATATTGTTTTTATAATTTAATGAATCTGTAATGTATTAAAATCTGCATAAATGCAATCGTATGATTTTGTTTCTGTTGAAAAGGTAATTAAACCACTGCTGAAAATTCTCAATAGTCAAAATTGAAATGAAGATCACTGAACAATTCTACGGTGAGTTATTCCATTTCTAATACGCTATTTCCATTCCGTGTAGGTTTTCAGCTACCCTGTGCGGAATTGTATTAATGATTCAAGTCGATCTTTATGAGGCATTATTTTGTGTTTTTGCACCTTTCAAATTTTTCTTTCAGTATTGCAGTTTATTATTAGAATACTAAATTGTTGCTGTGTAAGTTTTCAGTTGCCGATTCACATGAAACTTCATTCACATACAAGGAATGGAAATTCGTATTCTATTGAATTTTACATTTTCGTAGCATAGTTTTATTTTCGTAACTTGCCTTCTTGATAAAAGCAAAATACAATCATTGAAATAATCAATAAAATTGGAAATGTGCGTCAATATTCTGGAATAAAACAAAAAATGGAATATAGTATTTTTAAATGAAAATTTCAATAAAATAGATCATATTTTCAATTTTTCTCGAATTCAAAGTAAACATTTCATATCTGAGTCGATTTCTTTTTGTTTGGACTAAAGGGGCTCCTGTAATTCACTTTTAACGGCTTGTATTTTATTTGTTCTCAGAAATCCCGAAGCTTATTATTACGGATATAGAAGCAAGTAACGCATTTCATTTTGAATATAATGGAAGATATTTATTGATGTTTTTCATTATTCTTTCAAAATAAATCCCATTAAATAGTTTTGCTTGAAATAAATCGAAGTTAAAAAATCCTTTAATGGGTATTATATATTCCATTTGATGCAAATCATGTGTTTTCGTTTACAAAGAAATGTCTTATTTTCATTACATAAATGAAAATATAGTGAATACTTTATCCATTAAGCAAAATTCAGATTCTACAAACACAATTTTTATTTTCTTTCAAATTATACTGATCTTTTTATTACCAAACAATTATTAGCCGTTACGGTGGCTTAATGCTAATAAGCAGATGGATTTTTAATTGAAGACAGGGCATTTTATTAAAACTGTCCTCGAAAGAAATGAAATTGGGGATAAGTATTAGTTATAATTTTTTTTTCTTTCCTTAAAACACAACCAGCCTGAAAATTTTCTCAACCAAAATTTTCCATAGTTCACTCGCATCGTATGGGAAAATCAAATTTACATACTCATCGCATGTACATCATATTTACAAGCTCATCGCATGTACTGTAATGTACTTCGAATTCCCTTGTATCCCCATTGTATATGTTTTTGCGTGCAATGCACCAAATGGGGGAACATTACCAGCATGCCTTGTGGTTCGTTATTAATTCACATAATATATATAGAATAAAGTGAGATGACTGCTTTAAACTGATATAAAATGCATATTGAGGTATACTAATAAATGCTGTTTACACAAATGCATTTACATGGTGGATTTTATGACATCATCGAATGCTTCAGCATTCGTTCATGGCTCCCACGCGAATACTTACTTAACATTACATACTAAAGATAAAATCAAAAAACATTAATTAATTCCACGGCCGCCACTTTGGTTCCATTATCGCTTAGTGACGCGCTTATGGGCTTATGGTGGACGAAGTACGCGACAATATACATTGTATTTACATAACATCAAATTATTTCTTTAGTGCATATTCATTATAGAGATCTATATTTTGTAATTTACTTATTAATTACTTTATCATTTACTTATTCTTTGTCATCAGCATCATTTACTTATTGATTTATGGTCAAATTTATTTTAGTTTCTCTTTGAAATGATTTGAGTTTTGATGTAGCCGATAATAAATGTTGGATAGTCTTGAGATAGTATTTCGAGGTCGAAAATTAAAGCAGAGGGGAAATAACTTTAGCGAAAACTATATCGTTTTAGTTAATCTTTTTTATTTCTGAGGCTTAAAGAAATATGCGTGTGAGTACCGAAAAAAATTCAGGTTTTATGTCAAGCACTTGAATTCTTTTTTTATTTAATGTTAATTTTTGAGTGTTAAATTTATTGAAAAACTTAGTTTTTTCCCAATTTTTTTAAGAACAATATTATCGTAAATAAAGAATAGTGCGCAATACTTATTCCGGTTTATAAATTTTTTTTGAGGATAATTAATATTACCGTAGCTAAAGATTGAGCAAAAAAAAAAAAAAAAAATGATCACTCCTTTATTTTTCAACTTACATGTGATGTAGAAAGTTTGCTTTTAGTTCGGATCCTTTTTTATTTACTAAAAAGAATACGCAATTTCAATGTCACTTCTTTTAGAAAATAATTAAAAGCAAGCAAATTTGACCTAATATAAATACATTAAATATGGTTTTATTTAAACTAAATCTATTTAACAACATAAAACAATTTTGAGTGAGCATGATGTGTTCTGCTTAAACATAATAGTAATGAGTTTATTCTTATCAGAAATTATACATACAATACTGAATTATGCAATATAACCCACCTTACAATATACTTCATTCGATTCGAAAATTAAGGTATTCAAATAAGATTTTTCAATATTTCGAGCACGAAATCACGAAGTGAAATAATCAATTAGTTTCTCCATTCATGCGTTCTTTCTTTTTCTCATAAATATCCTGCTGAATTCAAAGACAATAAATATTTTCTTATGCAACTAAAAATAGATTTCTTTCCCAACTTTCCTTAAAACTTCTTTTCTTACCTTGCGGAAGCTCTTTATTTTAATAATGAACCGTTATGGATATCTGAATGTGAAGCCGTTTCTTTAGTAGTTTATTAGAAATGAATATGAATGAAAATGTTTGCGTAGTTTGGTTTCATATCAGAAAATAATACTACATAGATTGTTGTTATTTTTTAATCAACATAAATCTAAATATAGCTTCCTCATTTGCACTATATGCAATTATTCTTATATTTAACATTAAAGTTATTCGATTCGAAAAATCAGCGTGTTTTTATTAACATTATTTTAATTTATTAATCACTGCATAAATGAGAATTGTGAGTGTTTTTGATTTTTCAAATTTCAATCTCATGGGTTTTAGTAACGTAATTCATTAAATAGTAAAGATAAATAGAAGAAGCAAAATATTTATTTATTATTAGTGCATTTTTAGCATTATTGCTTTTAAGGAATTTTTTTCCGCATTTTTTTTTATTTTGGAAAAATCTCATACAAAAAATAAATATATATTTTCAATCAAAGATTCTTTCTCGTTATAATCGCTCTTGTGTTAAAGTTAACGGCTGTCAAAAAGCTATTCGGTTTTTGATGGAGATTGAAAGACTGACTACTGCGTCATCTAAACATGTGCGAGCATAAAAACTCAATGGAATTATTATTGGCTTATTTATTTCATGAACTTTCTAATAACCGGTAGATTTCATCACTCCGCTTCGGACGGAAATAAAAATAAACAAATCTCGTGTGCTAGTGACAGCTTGTTTTTAGAAAATTCCATTCAATTACAGGCTTGTGATCAAGTCTTTTACAGTTCTTGAAAATGCCCCTGCTCAAACTATTGTATCTTTTGTATTATTGATTTTTGCACCCATCGTACTTCCTGTGGTTTTTCGATGCATACATTTCTGAATCGTACGGAATTTTGATGGAGATATTTTCCATATAGCACGTTAGTTTGGCGCACGAAAATCAACTAGTTTCCTCAATTAAATGAAACTGCTTAGAACTAATATTAAACAGTAATTGTATAGTATATCCCAGGGATGGCGAACCTTTATATATCAACGTGCCATTTTTTCTAAAAAAATATTTTATGAGATCATAGACGTGCCTTCAAATAATGACTTAAGGATTATTGGGGGGAAATAATAATACTAAATACTATATCAACTCAAAACTCTTTATTTACTTCAAAAAAACACATTTTGCAACATCTCAGTTATACTTGTAATTCAAATTCAATTAACATTAGACAACAGGATTTTATACTCGTAATTCAAATTCAATTAACATTAGACAACAGGATTTCTGTTGTTGCAGATTAGATGACAAATAACTTATATTAGGGTTGTAAGATGTTACTTTTAACAGAATGCATGCTGAACTGGAATCATCTGTCAAACGGTTTCTATAAGTGAGTCTTTAATGTTATTCATCTCTGAAAATAAGGACTCGCAGTAGACGAAAATACGGTTAAAATAGCTCGAGCCAGCTTCTTCAAATAGTTAAATGTGTCTGGAAACGAATCCCATGTTTCCAGAATTTTATTATTGGCATTTTTACTTATATTGCTTGTCAATCTTTCTGTTTCAATTATTTGCAACTCTTTCCTTATTTCAATAAATTTTTGAATCCATATTGAAATAGACTGGAAATCAATCAGCTGCATTTCAAATTCTTCAATTTCCAACCAATCGAATTGGGAGAAGTTCAGTTCATCAAATGAAGTCACATCAGGTTACATAATAAACTTGAGCGTTTCCGATAATTCTTTAAACAGAGAAAATCTCGCTGAAAATTCATTGATTGAAGAATCAGTTACTGAGATAAATTCTTCAGTGACTATTTCTTCGCCTGGTTTCTCATGTAAATTAAAGCGTTGATATTTTTTTTCAAGTTTGGAAAATACTTGAAATTTCTTGTAATAATATCGTTCCTATGTGTGTGATAACATGTAGCTTAGCATCAAAAGTACGAATGATATCTATCATGACGATAATTATTTTATTTGTGCCTTGATGCTTCACGTTCAATTCATTGAAACGTTGGCATATGTCTATAAAAAGCATCAATTTTTAAAGCCACATAGCATCCAACTACTGTGGATATTGTTCAATTTCCTCCTCATTTTGCGAAAACAAACTTTCGGTTATTTAAAGCCTACTACTAAAATGAGATTGGCTATTTTTGCGACTACCGCATTATCAAGAGATGTTAGACTACTCATAGCACACAAGGCTTGTTGGTGAATGATGCAGAGGAATTTAAGAATCGAATGTCTTACGTCGGTTTGAAATAAACATAAGAAATCATTTTTTTGCCCTCTATACTTGGAACACCCTCAGTTGTTAGTGAAACAATTTTTTTCAAATCAATTTCTTTCTCAGCAACAGAATTTTTAACAGCCGAAAAAATATATGTGCTCTTTGTAGTTGTTAGCAACGATGTTATCGCATTTAATTTTTCCTTAATGACTTTTTCTACGCAATATCGAGCAAAAACAACTAAACGTGCAAATTTAGTGACGTCAGTGCTTTCGTCAAGACATAACGATATACAAGGAGTGGAGTTAATGTAAATTTTTTGTTGATCTACAACATTTCCGGTCAGTTTTAAGATTCTTTCTTTCTTTGTGTTTCTAATAGAGGGGTATCTTTGATGTGCTGAATTATCTTTATTATCGAAATTATCAAAAAGTGAGGGCACGCATGCTAACCAAGCTTCCTTCAAAAGCTCTTGAAAAGGTTTACTATATCGAGCAACATGAAATTTGCAGCCGAGTAATTTGCTGAGCTCGTCTGACAATTTTTGCCAACAAAGACGTCGACTGTTTAATTTTGTCTTTCATTGCACTTGCAATTAATTCCTTTTGCTCTGGTTCGCTTTTTTGACTAACGAATTTATGATTTGTTTCAAAATGCCGTTTCACAGACGATGTTCTACATATCACTGTTCCAGAACATAAAACTCACACCGCTTAGTCCCGTTTACTAATCATGCCATGATATATTTCTCAGTCCACGAAGTTTGAAATTCTCTGGTACACTTATTATCTGTACTTTTTGCTATTCTGCTGAACTAGCCATATTAAATAATAGTTAAAAATGGTAAATATAACAAAAATAAACTTTAAAATACAGTTGTGTCCTATGAAAGTGATTATTATGCTATGCGTAAGCAAACTATGCATCACTAGCAATTGTAGTTTCCTGCCCACCACCCCACGCCCCAACAGTCCGTAGCGTAGGATCACTCGTGTTTGTTCGTAATATGCTTCATAGTGAACTATGTGATCGGTGGCGTGCCCAAAATATTGTGTCGCGTGCCATTGGTTCGCCATCTCTGGTATATCCCATCGGATTTACCGTGTTTGGTAAACTAGGGCGATGCCCACCGGGATGAACTTGTGATCTTTCCTTGTTTTCTATTCTCCTAATTGTCATCTAAAGCTTATTCTTTTTCTTCCTTAATTCTTTTTACGTCTAGGTCTTGTACGTACATTTGCAACATCACTTTCATGGTTACTACGAAATTAACGAATAATTGTTGCGCATCTTATACAAATACGATCCTTACGCCAGTGAAATCAAAAGGCTCTCCTTGTAAAAGAGTCCCTCCATTTATTGGAATAACGAGTTCCAATGTTGAATAAAAGCCACATAAAGGGAACCATGAATGAAACGAAGATACTTCCATTGATTGATGGTGACTTATTTATCGATTGCAGAAAATTTTTCTCGCACTACTAATGATCATTACATAACTGTAGAAATAATCATGGAATTGTTTTTTCTCGTAACGCAGAGGTCTTCAACCTAGGTTCTACAGAACCCTAGGGTTACCTGGAACTTTAACAGGGGTTCCGCAAGAGATCACTATTTGCTTAATCAAAGCACTAAAATTTTAGTAAAAATTTAATTTTTATAAAAGATTGAACTCTTAAAATTAGTTTGCTTGTAAAATTAAACATAAATAAATATTTTATTCATAAAATAAAATCTTAAATTTCGTAAAAGTCACGTGCTTCAAATACATTAATCGAGACGGATTATGTTACATATTAGTCTCTATTTTTTGGCTCAGATGAAGAATCACCCTTTTATTTGACCATTTATTTTACTATTTTCAAGGTATAAAGTAAAATTGACGCCATTCTTTTAAAAATTGAAATTTTGGGCAGATTGCATTTCGAAAAATAATAATGAACGCTTTCCCAATTTTTTTAATATTTTAATAGGCAGCAACGTTAATCTCGAGGAAAATGTAAGAATTAGATTTGTCCAACATTTATCAAATCTGCAAAAAACATTTATTGGATGTTTTCTTGTTCAAAAAGAAAAATTATCTTGGATCTAAAAACCTTTTTCCAAGACTGTAACACTTCTGAACTTCCGATGAAAGAAAGAGAACAACAAATTGATATGCCGACCGATACTCAATCGAAACTAAAATTTTGTCTAGTTGGTAATTTGCAGTTTGGAAGTTTTCATTGGAAAAAAATATCCAGAAATTTCCAAAAGAGCTGTGAAACATCTAATGTCGTTTGCTTCACTCTATGTATGCGAGAAGTCTTTCTCTTTGTATGCTGTGACAGAAACCAAATACAGAAACATATTGGATGCTGAATGGGTTATTAAATTGCAGATTTGAAGAGAAATTCCAGACGTAAAATGCTTTGTAATAAAAAACGATGCCAACCAAGTTATTAAAATAATTTTCTTTTTATTAATTTGTTATAATTTAAAATATTGTTGTTTTTGTTTATTATTCGCAGAATATATTTTAGGGAAAAAAACATTAACTACCTTATAATTCATCATCTAGCTAAGATGTTTATATTGTGATAAAATAAAGATGCACAAATAATTTTGTAGATATATGTGGGAATTTTTTGCTGCTCTTTGATCAAGTGGTATCTTCAAGAAAACGGTAAGTTCAAAGGATTTCTCAAAGTTTATAAGTTCGAATATCCCCTGTCGTTACGAATCGGGGTGGCATCTGGTCTATTTTAGCTAAAGTGATTCAGGATAAATGGAGAGAGACTTTGCTACTACTATACCTGCTAATGAAAACTATTGAAGTTTTCATTAGTAGGTATATGCTTTCCTTCTGTTATAATATTTGTTTCATGTTCTTTTAAAGAATAAGATCTCTAACAACCAAATAATTTATCAACTACGTAATTTAAAAATACTCAGTCTAAAATGAGAGAGTACAGGATTTTATTTTACTAGAATTTCAGTTTTGAAGAAGTATTTGGGGCTATTCTGTTGCATAGACGTTATTTTATTTGGACATCCTTTTTTTTTACCCTTCACACTTACATAACTTCCTCAAGTTACATATACACATTTCAGTGAAGTTAACAATATTAAGCAGTTACAAATATATATTTTATAATTTAACGTATAGTTTTCAAAAAATTAATTGTTTCTCTTGTTCAACTGATTTCTTTAAACATTTTTTTTTACTTCAAATTTAAAAAAAAAATATTATGACTACATAATTTAGGCAAAATAATAAATTTAACATAAGTCATTAAGTTTCGAACAATTTAAGATCATTATCAGCTCTTTTAGCCATTGTCAGTTGCTTCTGAATTATCGCGCACTTTCGAAGCTATTTATAGTATAAATTGAACGAAATATAATATTAACAACGGTTTCAAGTTTAAATTTATTGCCGGTTTTATTTTCACGGGTCTGCAGAACACTTAAGAGCAATTGAATCTGCTCTTGAACTTCTCCAAAAGCTTCTCTTTACGGTTAACTATTTCCTTATTGGATCAGAAAAATTACCCTCAAGGTTATTTGCATTTCAGGACTACTTTAACTTCCCTTTAGAAAATTAGCTCATGAATAAAGGAGTTCGAATCTTCGAATGGGTTTCATATTCGTCAGAGCTCGGATTTATCCTCGTCATGATTCTTCGAAGTCTAATGAAACGGGAAATTTGTAAGATTCGTTTTCCAAACTATTTGTAATTCATCCAAAGGGCTTTTCTGTATTGTTCTTAAAATGTTGTGCGAAATTGACTCTTAAATTGTAATTGTTACATTGTAATTGTAGTTTGTTACTCGTAAATTGTAATTACAGTTTTGTATTTAGGCGGTTGAATTATTTTTAGCAATTAGTACAAGATGTTTGAGAAGTACACTGATGTCCAGAATTAAGATATAATTTTCTTACAAATACTCGTTTGACCAATGCTAAAAATTCGAAATGATTCGTTTACTAAGCATAACACTATTAGAAGAATTTTCTTACACATATTCCTCTCCCAAATAGAAATGTAACGGGTTCTCACGCGCATTTCCCCTTAACTAACACCTGAGGATGCTTTACTTCGTTTGATTTGAGATTATTTCCTCATAAGTTCCCTTGGCCTTACTGTTTAAGAAATATAGTGAGTAGAAGGGAGTGAGTGAGGAGATTGAGGGACTTATAGGAACACTATATTGATTCAAACATCAGTGAGACAATATATTTAGTGTGCATACGATTCGCACCCCATCACTAAAAGTGTACTTAAATCAATTGTTTGAATTCCATTGTCACCAAAATAAGTAGAATTCTCGATTATCATATTTTATTAAGGATGATTCTAATTAACATCTTCATATTATTAATTTATTTTGATATTACTTGTTCAAAACTTGAGAGTAAAATAATTTTCGCTGTGTATTAGTGCATCACAACGGCTACAATTTATCGTATATTTTCTTCGCGTAATTTCTTTTTTAAGAAGGTAAATTTTTTATGATGTCTGATTATCTTTGACGTTGTAGTGTAAGCATTCTAGATGCGATTCTTATTAATTTCTTTACTCAATGATTTCTCTGCTATTATATTCAATGTAGTTATTACTATTATTGTTCTTCTTTAGTATTTTTTAAACTTATGTCCTTGGCTAAGATTTCATACACTTTCAGCAGTAAAATTTTATATTCAGCAGTAGAATTTTAAGTTTTTATGGTAATACAATGCAGCAAGCTAAATGTCTCATATAATTTCAAAAACTATGCATTTTAATTTCAGTATTATTTTTTGCAAACAATTCATGAAATTTCTAAAACTGAAAGCAGAACTGAAAACTATTCCTATAAAGTACATGAATACAAATCCAAATAAAATTAGAAATTTTATAATTAAATCGTTCACTAAATTATATTAAACAATTTTATATGACCTTAAAAATGGTATGAATCTCTTTAGAATAACGGAAAATCGTGTTATCGGAAGGATATTGTGGAACAAGAAAATATTTTCACTTCTATCATCAATAATGCAACATTTTGGTCTGAAACAATGTATGTATGAATTAAGATTATCGGTTCCGAGACTATCTTTAGAATGCATTTGAATTAGAAGAGGAAGTTTAGAAACACAATATCCTGTTCTCGACTGAGAGAAAATGCTACTAATTTAATGATATCTTGTCTATAAGATACTGAAATTTCTCTCAATGATAATATTAAATAGTAGTTGATTTGAGATAATAAAGCTTATCGATCTCATTTCATCTTATTTCTCAAGAAAAAATTCGGAGTGTTTACCTTTTTTAAACCCCTTTTTGGGAGTATCCCTTTTCTTTCACAGACGAAATTTTAGAAACATGAGAGATGGTATATGATGTTTTTTCCATGGAGTCCTTTTTCTTTCCTTAGCTGATTAGGTTTCCTATTATAGGCCTCTCCTCAAGGGTAACCAAGTCATAGTTCGATAAGTAGTTTGAAGTTTTATTTAAAAAATTGGCTTAGCGCATAGCGAAATATAAATCAAACAGTTTCATGTATTTAAGCCTATGATGGTTGGATCATTTATTTCTTTTAAAACAATATTTTCTTCCCACTTTTAATGAAATATGTAATTATATTTTTTGTATAATTTTATAATAATACTTATATAAGCTTATATAAATATATATCTTACAAATTAGAAATTCATTATATTACATAATACTTAAAGAGGTAATTTTAAAATTTTTAAATATAAAAATATATTTGCTACAGTGTATTATTAAGAGAAAAGACATTAAATATCGTAAAAATGTTCTTAATTTGCCACAAACATTCTAATCTAAAGACATTTATCCAATGACTTTATATCGTTTGCCTTTCATTATTGAGCTCCAAAGCCCTCTTAAAATTTAGTTAATTAGTTGATAAGTTCAAAAATACAATCAAATAAATATCAGAAAAAGAGAACACAATTTAATTAACTGTCGGCATTGACTATGAAGCGAATCCTGCTTAACCCGGGTTTTAAATTAAATGACAAAGAGTTAACCAACACACCCGCTCCGGTTCAAACTCTACTGGCTTGTAACATGTTTTACTCCTATTACTGTAATCGGGAACCTCTTTTAATCAATTTCAATACAAACGATTAATTATAATAATTCACTCCAATTACAAACAACTTCCTACTTGTCGTTACCATCTGTTTCCCTTCTCTTTTTTTAATTCTATTTCGCTTGTATAACACTATCCATAATTCATTTTGTTACTCTTCTTATCTTCATATAATTTACCTAATCACGTGTCGTGGTGGTTAACAATAGCTTGTGAGTTTATGCAATGCAAGTTACCCAAACTCACCATGGAAATAACCGCGAACATAAATAACGTGTGAAAAAATTTCGATTTTCTTTTCACTAAGAGTTTGCAGCTAATGTGTGATATATATCGTCCTTTTCATTTCAATTTTATTGAAAAGTGCTGTAAAGAATTTATTCAACACTTATTTTATTACCAAAAACCATGACTTCTTTCTCAGATGAATTTGTATTAACTTCGTCTAACTTGAATAATAACCAAGACTACCTTGATCCTATCTTCTAAGTATACATATATGTATTCGATACCTTGTTACGAAGTCCACTCAATATTCATTTCAAAAGTGTGGTCTTTCTCAAACTTTTATTCTTCAGTCTCGCAAAGAGGCCGAGTTTATCACTTCATCTCACCACATTAAAATTCAAATCATACTTCTCCTGCTGATGATAAAGTAGTTTTTGATGACGCTTTGAGTTGAAAGTCTACTGAGATCCCGACTTGAAAGAAGGGTTTTCTTTGGAACCCACTGATGGGATTATTTATAAACTAAGCTTTTGTACTGATTGGATTTCATTGTATTATGTGCTCGTGCTGACAGAATTGTGATCTAAAGGAGTACTTAACATAGGAAGATCTGCGCATATAATCAAGAGCTTACAAAGCACAGATACAGAGTGGAAAGAAAACATTTTCTTCTCTTTCTTTCTAAGTTTCTCTTTGATTCAAATAATCCTGTGGCTGTTGCAACTGTTTAACTAATTAGAAACAACTGTTGCATCCAAGGGATTGTGAAGCAAATTTCGTATCGACCCGGAAGACATTCGTTTTTTAGGTGCTATTCAAGTGCAATGTGGCTTTCCTACAAAAAATAATTGGTACTGTTTATTAAAATATGATACAGGCAAAACATCGTTATTGTTGTTTCCTTTTCATCTACGTAACCACTTCACTTAGCAATTATTTTGTAAAAGACTGTCATAAATTTTAATTTTTTTTTATTAAATTTGAATCTTTTATTATGAATTCAGATTTCTTTTAGGTTTAATCTCGTCGTCGGTTAAGGATTTGTGAGATTGCTGATACTGTTAGAACTGACAAAAATCCGTACGGCAAATATTTCCACCAAGACAATGCGCCGGCTCATTCCACATCGCCTGTCAAAAGGTTTCTAGCCAGTGTTATACCATCCACTGTATTTGCTAGATTTTGAACCATGTGACTCTTATCTGCTTATTAAGGTGAAATCTAAATCAAAAGGAACAATATTTGAGTCCGTTGAAGCTATTAAAGAGAAAATGGCACGTGTTCTGAAGGAGCTGTTAGAAGACTTGCGGCATTGTTTCAAGCAATGGAAGATTCGCATGGAGCGTTGTAAGAATAGAAGAGGTGCATATATTAAAGGTGATAATAAGTAAATATGTATATGATATCAAAATAAAATGTGTTGTAGCGTCAGTCTCGTCATTTAATAGACACATCCCGTACATCGTGTAAGTTAAGAAAGTCTTCTATATCAAAGCAGTTGTTTCAAAGAGAAGCACGCAATTAACGGTTCGAATTAAATCTTTTGAAGATTCCAACAGAAAAAAAAAAAAGCCTTTCTACTCGAGCATTATTAAAGCGAAACGGTATTTATTGAACTGGGTTTTAACTACATATCATGACATTTTCAATTAAGGGTACGGGAAATTGAACAATGTATTTTACCTTACTGAATAATTTCATAACTTGCCATTTTGGTTAAGAAAAGATTCTACGCCGAGAAAAGATATTGTGAAATATAAAATATGGAATGAATAAATGAAAAATAATTTTCAAAGATTCTGACAAAAAAAAAAAGTGAAATTGATTTATGGCTACAACTCTTGAAATTCTGAATCACGGTCAAGCGAAAACGATAATTTTTGCATAGGTACTAACACTCATGAATTCTTTATGTATTGTATATTTGATATTTAATTCAAATTAATCTTTTCACTGCATTCCATTTAACATATTATTTCTAGCCAAGAATTATTGTTGAGATAGTTATTAACATTTTGAACTTTTAGCATTTCAAATTTTCGTTCTGTTTCAAGTTTGATCTCACAGTTTCCCTTCTAGCTTATTGTAGTCAATGAACGGTGTAAATTTACTGAAGAGTGCTGGAAGCATCTTCTGAGCTAATTAAAAATGCACTACATTTCTTCATAGCTTGATTTAGAGAACACGTAATCGTGCTCTGATATCGCTTTGTAAAATCCATCCTGTGCTCGAAGTGATTAAGGAATTTTCACTCTCTCTCTCCTTATAATACTCCTCTATCCCCTTTTATGGTTAAGTTACACAAGTAGGGAACACAATCGTAGATTATCGTGTGTCGAGAGAGATGACTCGCATTCTACGTCATGCATCCACTTAATGGTAATCCCGCCTGAAAAGACGATTTTCGATCGTCTTTGAGTCTTGTAACAACTCATTGCAATTTTGTGGGGGCATGTTGCCATTTTCTTATCCTTGATTAAAACCTTATGCGTGTCTTCGGGTAATTAGAAAAATAGAAACCTTGAAGAAGAAGAATTTGCGTCAGAGTCACAGAATATTCGTTAAATTTGAAAGGAAAAATACTTTTTTTAAAATAAAGGTCGAGTGTTGTTATTAAGGAAATTTGGTTATTTTACATATTCAAATGATAAGAAAAAAATGTAAATTTTGAATTATATCTGGCTTCAAGAATACTTGGTTAAAACTGAGAATTTAGAACGATGTGAAACGAGGTGAATAAAAGTAAGAGTTTCATTTAATCATTAATAAAATAAGTTTAAAGAAATGTCTTTTTTCTCCTTTCTGGAACTTTATTTGAGCTCTTAACAAAAGCGTAGGATCTTTGTGAGAGCTTTTATATTTGTCTTACTATCATCACCGTTTCAAAAAGATTTCTGCTAATCTAAAATCAGCTCACCTTTTGTTTCATTTTATGTAGTTAACGGGCTCTGTTGGCTACATTTTAAAAATCTATACAATTTAAGGATGATACTGAATGGCTTTATTAAAGTCGCACTATAAGCAACATCAGAGCTATATTGGTGACAGAACTCATAATTTTGAACCTCGGTCAAATGATGAGGACAACACCTGAGCTTGCCTCTCCATCTTCCAAACCACGCGAACGGAGGGGGGGGGGACTTTGAGCCTGGACATGTATAACGTACTTCAGCTTCAGCTATAAGGTGGGTCTTTAATGACATCGAGGCTGGAACCCACGAATTGGTGAAGTCCACGACCATGACCACTAGGTTACCACGACCGCATAAATAAAAGGAAGAATGTGTGTTTGGTATGGACAGCGTAGTGGGAAAATGGAAAGGCCCAGGTACATGGAACTTGAATGAACTGTAAGTGATATGCACTTAAACGTTGTAGATTAAATAATTACAGATTAAGCAAATTTTTCGAAATTTGCTATATATCTTTTAAATTAAACGCTTGAATGATTTTTGATATACTTTACGACCTAGCTCTTAAGCTAAATGTCACAGAAATATGATTTTTTTTCACACCATCTGAGAGAAACAAGTTTTTAAAAGCAAATTATCTGATTTTAAGTGTTTAAAAAAAAGCGCAAAAGAAACTGCTGCTGTGAGTACTTCTTGACATACGAGAGAATAACCAGATTCAGACGCATTAACAGCAACAATAATTTTATTCAAAATTAACTAGTTAATTCTCGAAGCTCACTATTGCTCCAACTATCCCGTTCTGGACGGATAGGAAGAGGCCAACTCTGATGTAGTCCTCGTCACTTGACCGAGATTAAAAATTACAAGATCCGTCTCCAATAACCCTCGTTGTCTTTGTTGTCCTGAGCCTGCTTCTGAAAGCTCCGTTAATTAATAGTCAATCAATCACTCAAACTGCTTGTGCAAAACCTCTCCAGGTTATATTCTTTTTGGCATTCATTAACTTATGCGAACTACCAGTATTTTCTCTCACCAATGGTTATATTGTTACAACGTTAATTTCCAAATCTTTTTTATTTTTAAATTGTTTGATCCAGAAATCTGTCAATCCAAAGGACATGATAGTTATGCGGTAAATATAGTCATACGATAAACATACGTTTAATCATATTTTTCCGAAAGTAGGGAGGAAAATATCGAAAGATTTTGTACAAATTTTGAACTATAAATTCATTAAGAGTTTCCTTCACATTTTTATCTTTTCCCCTCCTTTAAAGAATATAACAAGACTCGCTGCGTTGCTGGGCTGATACACGTTAAATCTGTCCAAGCCCAAGCCCTGCAATTGGAAAGGCATGGTTGTTTGGAGAAGGAGGTCTGGTATCGTGTTCCTCACTGGACCGATGTTAGAAATTACGAAGCCGTAGCCAAAGGCTCTTCGTATTGCTTCTAAGAGTGTGGCGTCAATGAACAATCATTCAAATAGGAATATTATAGCTCTATCACACATAGTTCTGAAGTACATAACGTCAATTGATATCATGGTCCATTTATTTTCCTTGCTTTTGACAATTTACTCATCATAGAGTTTTTTGGAGATCGTATATTTAATCATTTTAAAAATTATTTAATAATAATATACCTTTTCGTTTTTTTGGAAATCCATTTTGTATCTTTTGAGTGTAATCCTTCATTAAAAGATTTTTATGCTTCCTAACAGGATTATTGAATTTTTTTAAATAAAAATCACATCCGTACATGAAGAACAGTTACTTCAACTAGTATTGTACTTGCATTTTATAGCGAAATTTTTTTTTTTGCTATAAATGAGTTGATTTGCTTAAATATATTCCCCCTATATTAACTTTTAAAATAATCACTTTTATAAGATTTATATATTTTCGTAGTAATTTGTTCCTTTTCTACTGTAATTTTCACTTACGTAATTTTTTCAGTTTTTCCTAAATAATTTTCGAATCTGGGCTTATTGCCATTTAAGAGGCAGTTCATGCTATTGATATTGAAACATTATTCGTCCGTATTTGGATTTCGTCTGACAACCGCAGTACCATCCACCACCTCAGAAACAAGACTGTAGTCGCCAATAGGACTGCTGTTTCCAATCTTGAAAACCTCAAACATATTTCGCAGCTACATTAAATTTTCTTATTCATGTAGGGTTCATGGAGAACAAACAAGATATTCTGGCCTAAGAAGATGTCTTTAATCAATAAGGTTTAAATAATTATCTCAGCTTCCTTAAAACCTACTCAAAAATAAAAATTTCAAAACCAGCAATTATGGAAGACTCCTCCGACATTCACCTGGTAAAACAGGCAAGCTCCTGGTCGTCACCTTACCAATACAGGAGAGAGAGGCGCTCGAACCACCATTTTTTTATTTGCTAGTGGACACACTAGGAGTCCTACTTTTGATAAGGTGCAGAAAAATGTTTCCTCCAGCATCATTTGTAATTCTTCCCAGGCCTCTCTCGATCATCTATTAAAGTGTAGGGGGGCTTGACAGAGAAGAGCTATTTATTACACCTTATCTAGTTTATGATTTCTTGGAGAATTTCGGTCTCGTGGAATGACTTTGAATAGACCACGAGTAATAAATCACAACAATATACTATAATTAGAAGTTCCCTTTTCCCCAACTATTTAAATACGTAACACACTTTCTAAAGTCTTTCAAAACGGAATCCGTCAGAATATTAATATCTGAAAAGAGTTTGAAAATCGATTTATTCGAGAACATTCGTCATTGAGGAAAGTGCCTAAAGCCAAATCTTCAAAAACTGAAAGGAGAAAAAGCAACAAAAAAAGATCTGTCCCATTAGTTGAAGCAAAAGGTTCTGTACAAAAGCATTCTCGATTATTGAAGAAAGAAATCGATATAAAAGTGAGGGAAAAAGAGTTACATTTCTCTCACAATTATTTCCATAAACACACAATTTATTGCGAGCATGAAAACTCATTCTTCTTTCTCTAAATTATGCAGATATTTTGCAATCCTTGTTAAACAAAAGAAAAAGAAACGATATACATACAATTGCTCTAAAAATTTGTATAATTTGATGATACTTTGTTATTTTTCGAATTTCCTATGATCTCACATATAAGTCAAATGTATTAGTCATTTTGTAGATTGAAAATACTTAATAATTGGTATATTATATTTATAATTTATTAATAGCTATTAATATAATCTTTATTTTTTAAGTATTGAGAAAAACCAATTGCTTTCCATTTAAAAGCGTAATTTTACTGCTATTTGTTATATATTTCATAGTTTTGATCATAGAAAAACATTTTTTTTTTACAAATGTTTTCTCCTTAATAAATTTGAAATTTACGCGAAACAATAAATGATACTTTTTATAAAATGTTTTATATTACATATATATATATATATATATATATATATATATATATGCAAATACTCAGTAAAATGTTAGGGAGGGGAATTAATTTCATAAAAAATTTTCGATTATGGGTTTTATTCAAATATTTGCTTGTTAGCACTTAACCTCTTGCCATACAAATGGAGAAGGGGAGATCAGAGAGAAACTTCATTGAAAGCAAAGGAATCGTTTTATTTGGGAATCTCGTACATTTCTATTTTCGTTTCTCCAGATTTGTCAGATACGTAGTGTAGCGTAATATTTGGTGGCAACTTTTGATTGATAAACTGTGTTATTAGTTCCACAAATTAATATTATTTGTTATACGTATGATTGCATTGTTACGTATGATTGAATTGTTTGCAATATGTCAAGTATTTTGTATAATGCATGATTGAAAATCTCTCTCTAATATTTAAATTTGGAATTTTTTTTTTTCAGTTGCTTTTATTAGGAAATGGGATTTATCAGAATCTTCTTCCAAAGCATTTAATGAATCAAAATCTTTAAGGTTCCTGTGTAAATTAAATTTTTCAAAGATTGTCTGTGGCGATTTATTTCACTCATTTTTCAGCTTGTTCAAAAATAAGAAGAGAAGAGCCGTAACTCTCTTGTACGAAATAAAAACATTTTCCGAAATATCTCAAAATGCGAAAATTTTAAGCGAGCATATTACTTTTAGAGTAATGTTTATTCTCTTTCTTTATCGCCGCGATAGCCTGGTGATCATGGATGAGAACTCACTGATGGCATTGTTTCCGTCGAGTCGTGGATTCGAACCTCTCTGTAGAGAAGTATTCAGCTTCACTTCTGCGAAGTGAAGCTGACGCCTGTTAAAGCTGACGAAACACAAATTCCTCACGTTGGCAGGGGTGTGGAAATTAGGAGAGGGGGGCTAGCTCATTTACTTTCCTCGTCACTTGATCAAAGTATAAAAGGATGTGATCATCAAACTCTTTGCGTAATTTAAAAGTTGGACATTTATAAATAATTAATCAATCGAGTCATATTTGTTTCACCAAGTGAATACCTGAAATAAGGAGTAACTGACTCAGATTATATAATCAACATCGTTCTAATAGGATATATATTGATGTGTTTGTCTTTAATTCATTTTCACATTTTAGAGAGATAAAAAAAAATCGTATTATACTGGATGAACTAAAAGTTCCCGTGCTGACGAATCGTAATTTATTACACAAAAGCAACAAAACCAGTTCTTTTTCGGCTAATGGTGAAAAACACTGTTTCCATTAGGTAGAATAAAATTGAAAGCACATTTACAACAAGTTTTGAAGATTTTTGCCATTTTCTTGGAAGCAAAGCTGATTTCGTTTGTGTATATTTTAAGGAACACGTTTCGAGATGCTGTGAATGAATTCTTTTATACTTTAAGTAATGGCAATTTTCAGATCATCTATTGCGGGAAGATTATTTTCGCAAAGTTGTCCGAACATATGTTGTAAAAAGAATCGATGGATCTAAGAGGTCCAAATAGAGTACTATTTAGGAACGCAGCGACCCCTGGTTCGAGAGGATTTTAGCCGAGCGATCTTAGTGGATCGTACACCTAACCTCAGTCAAAAGCATGGCTCGATTGCAAGATGAATGGTGCCCACAGAGAAGGAGAGATTTGATCTGCAGCACCATAGTGACCAATTTTTGCGACTTCATTGTCACTACAGGAGACAGGCGAACCTACAGTGGTGCACCGATCAAGGGCACAGAGTAGTATTTTCAGACGAATCAGTGTTCTGTGTTACGACTTCATGATGGACGTATCATTACAGCCAAGAGGAGAACGAACGTTTCCAACTACGCATCTCGGTCTTACCTAACTCGTAGCTTTGGTATATCAAATATTCACATTTGCATTTCTGTGGTTGTCTCCTAGCTTCCGGGCCTCTTAAATTCCACTTATCAACAAGAGAAATGCTTGACTGTATGTTGTCAGTGTTGTTTTGACTCCTCCTAAGCAAAGTTTGCTCGACTGTTGCCCTGGATAACACATTCTAAAGATATGTCACCCGCTCAGAATATTTAGTCATGTTCCACTCGAAGACCAACCGCGAGTTGTTGTTGTTGCCAGAGGCGACAACTCTAGGTATTGAATTCTGTACGGTGTGCACCCCAATGCACCTATACATTTATTCACCTTCTTCCCATTATTTTAGTAGTAAAATAAGTAATAAGTTTTCCTTCCCCTGGTATAACATTTTTAATGATTAGATATGTTGAAATTTTAAATTCTATGGTTTTATGAATAATGTATTGTTAAATACGATGTCGCATTTATAATTGATAATAGTAAAAAAATTTCTTTTCCTTACATATGTGATATACCAACTCATTCACTATTTTGGTATTTAATAATCAATATCATTATAGAATAGCCCCACGATAAAGACAGTATTGGCAAAAATGTAAATAGGGAGGAATACAATTTAACTTTAAAATAATCGTATTCAATAGAAACACAAACGTTTAATTCTGAAAAGTTAAGAATTAACTTTCAAAAATTTAATTTATGGTCCTAATTATGAATATTACAGACTCAACTTCTTGTAATCAACTTTGCTGTCATCATCATTATATTTGACATCAAAGTCAGGAATAAATTTCATGATTTAATTCTTAAATATTAAGAGGTCATATTGAATTTTCTGTCAACTCTATGTCTCTGGAAATTTTTTTTCATATCTAAATAGGGAGAAAAGATAATTATAAGTTCTTATCTTTTCTAAATTGTTAATCTATTGAACTCATGAACGCATTTTATAATTATGTGTGTTACTTGTATTATTTTTGGGTATCTCAATACATTTGGACAATAGCGTTAAAAGAAATTTAGTTTCGTAGTTTATAAAAAGTTTAAATGTGAAGGAGAAGTGCTCATCTTATGAATTTGAAAAATTTTCTTGATTCAAGTCATGAGTAAAATAAATATTTTACAATTCTGAATTGAAAAAGGAAAGAATTCTAGTGAATTTTGTACACTCTTTCAATGAATTGATAATCCATAATGTAAATCACCATGTCCCAGTGGCGTAATAACATGCCAAGTTTCAGACAGATAAAAGAAAAACATCGTATTTCGAATGGATATTGGTTGGAGCTTTATTTTATTGGAAGCTCTGGAGAACTTGTCATACTAACAAAGAACTGAAATATATACTTTTCACAGTTTTTGTTCCAGTCTTTGAAAAATGCACAAAAAAAAAAAAAAGAAAAGAAAGAAAAAGAAAAGGAAAAGAAAGAAGAAGAAAAAGAAAAATCACTGTGTTATGGAGTAAATAGGAAGCATTAAAAAGAAACAGTGTGTTATATATATTTCCTCGAGATGGGTTTTTGTAACTTTTCAGCGCTATTTGAAGGACACGTGAATAAAAAAAGAGGGGGAGGGAGATTTAGAACAAGACATTGGCTTCCTTTTCGATGAAAGCACCATTTCTAGACTTTTTTTTCCAACGCAAAATTTGCTTTGTTAAAAAAAAAAATTCCGTTGTGTGGAGGCTTTGCGTTCAAGCATAAATTTATGCATTTGAACTGAGTCGATGGATCACTTCCGCAGAGTAGGAGTAGTTTCTATCTGGTTAGAAGACACATGTTTAATGGAGGGGGGAAAAGAGTTCATACTAACATAGAGTTCATAAAACTAAAGTTGCGTTTTTCCTTCTGTTTCTTTTTCTTAGTGGCTACATTGGAAAAACTGTATCACAAGGATTTAAATCTGAATATTTATATTACACATTAAGGTTTCAGAAAAAATATTCAAATTCAAACCCTTGTGATATAGTCATCCAATGGAGACTCCAAAAAAAGGAACAGAAAGAACATTATATATATATGGTGATCATACCACGCCTCCAATTCTAGGCCAGAGTATTACATAATTATTTTATCAGTGTGCGGTAATAGGCACCAGAGATGGTCGGACTCTCCTTCAAATATTTTGCTCAGATGAATCCATGACATTCCCAAGAGGCATATAATGTGAATTTTGCTACAGACTTCTACATCTTAGCCTTCCTAGGGAAGTGAAATGTTCGGCTTTGATTTCTTGCTCACATGTTTGGTCTCTGGATCATATCGATAGATCCAGAATTCCTCCATAGTTACCTGGCAACGAAAAAGTTCCTCTTCGTCTTCCTCGAAACATTTGAACACTTTCCTTGACAGGAAACGCCGTGTTTGCTTCTGAAAATAAATCAGTAACTGCGGATCCCAGTTTGCAGACATATTTGAACATATACAGTTCCTTGTGAAAAATTTTCACACACTAACGTAAATAAGATCAGTTTCATTAACCGTCATTTGGATGCTTTTTCTTTAGTTTAATAAGATAAGGATCTTCACTTTTTTCACTGCGGCAGCATGTTCCTTGAATCATGGTCATACATTTCTTGGATAGACTTTGAGGGACATGTGGCTAATATGAAACCTCCTTTTCTACCTTATAACAGTGTTATATGATGAGCTATCATTTCTATAAACGACTTTTATTTCATTGTGTATGATCTTCATAACCATCGTAATTTATCAATTGGATGAACTTAATCACATTTCGAGCTCCATTTTATCCAAATTGTTCGTTACATCGATCTATGGCTCCTGAAATCAAATAAATCAACATTAATATCTATAATTTACATTATTATGAACATAAAGATCGATAAATGTGCAAAATGAATTTTATCTACATATTTCGGTCATTTCTTAGTATAATAATTAGAACTTTACTATACTTCCTCCATTTTATGTTATATATCCACCCCGATATATAATATAGATATGGCCATTTTGGAGTAAATGTTAAAATTTTGCTAAGGGGGTATGAACATGCTTAAGATGTATTGATAATAATTTGTTTGGTGGATACCTCACATTCCATTTTCCCGTCATTTTGAATGTTTTGAGGTTGAGCTCCTTTATGTGTATCATTCCTATTATTCTACTTTTCGCTCCTTGATGAAATTCTGAACAATCACGCATCCTTTTAGGATGACAAGCCAATGCCTTAATAAAGCAGCTTTAAAAAGAATAATTGGCGTGGTAGGCTAGTGGCCATGGTAGTGAACTCGTAGACGACGTGGGTTCCACTGAGTCGAACTCTTTACGCTTGTTGTTGCGTTGCCTGAAGTTTGGAGGGGGAGGTGGCAGTTTAGGTAACATGCTCTTAGTTGATTGAGGCTCGAAATTCCGATGCGTGCCGCCAATTGCCTAGGATTTGCGTATAAGCATGATGTTAATAGTGATCAGTGAATTAAAAACAGGAATATTGTTTGATGGAATGTTATGAATTTATTGTTAAAATTATACAAATGACTTAGAATCGCTAAATACTGCAGCAAAAGTAAAATAAACAATCACTAAAATAATTGACATATTTGGAAAAATCTAAGGACTGTCCGATATAACCGCTTCTTCTTTAATTACATATTCCCTATGAATCCCAAATATTTGAAAAGAGATAATTTATTTTCTTTTTACAAATTTTTCAAAAACTTAATTATATTCCTCAGTCGCAATAAAGTAAGAAGAGAGTCAAACATGCAATAAAAGTATTTCGATATAATCTGTATAAAATGTTTTTGTCAAGCCATTCCCTTATCGATTATGGTTATTCAAAATTTATTGAAATTCAGTTGGGAATAAATTTTTCTCATTATTATTTTTAAAACTATTTGTTTAGGAATAGTGTTTTTTTAATGCGCTGCTTTCAGAGTCTAGTTACTTTTTTTAAACTATCAACAGTGCCTGTGTCTTACACGTGACATTATTGCATTCTTTCTTCGCCTTTCCAGGAATTCGAGGAGGGTTCTTATTTAATGTAAAAATACTTAAGGGATGAGAATGATACCTAAATGTATACTTTTCTCTTGATTTCCTTAAGGACTTTAGTTGGACTTAATATGCATCGCTAATAAGGAACGTTCATAAACCTTGAAATAATAATGGATTGCACAGTAGAATGTGGTATACCAATTAATAATGAAATTTCATTATTTGTTTTATCGTTACTCAACAAAACTTTATAATTAATTTACTTTAAAAATAATAGGCTTCTTTAAAATTAAGACTTATTTTGAAATTTTCGCATTGTCTATTTAATTTAAATTCCCTCAAATCATATATATATATATATATATATATATATTATACCTGAAAATAAGAGACGTCACTCATCGATAAAGAGCTCACTGATCCAATCGAGAAACTTTTAAAAAATTTGCATTTGCTTCAAAATCAGTAATCATCTCAAAAGCAGTAAGCTTTAGAATTTTTTTTTTATTTTTGAAAAACAATTCAATATTTATATTCAGTTCCTTACCCCATATACATATTTGCATAACCGTGTATCATAAGATGTTACCTTTTTCAATTAATTTTATTCAAATTTACATATTAAAACTCTCTATAGAGATTCCTTCACTATACCTCTATTGTACGAGTACTGTCTACACTCATTGAACTTAATGTCACCATTTTGTGAGATTCAAAACATGAAATTATAACATTATTTAAAAAATTATACATTTTCTTGGAATCAGCAATGAATCTATATTAAATAATGGAATGATGATTTTAAAATAAACGTAGAATATATAAACAACTTTTTGGTCTCGTGGTTCAGAATTTTTCGACTCCAAGAACGTTGAAAAGCTCTCGGTACTTGAGGAGACAATAATTGCAAGAACTTAATGAATTGTGAGAAGATATTGATTGAGTAGAAATGAAGTCCTCTAAGCGCAAGTAAGAAAGTAGAACAAAGATTCGGTTTTAATCCGGAAGCTCATTAATTCGCTCAATTCATTCTTCGTCCTTTGTATGAGAAGAATAACTCATTTCTCTGAAGAACCATAACAGCACCGAAAAGTTTGATGGGACACAAACGGTGACTGAAGACGAACAAGTGCACAAGTTCCTCAAAGAATTTAGTTTTCGAAAACGGTTTGTATGTACTAATTTTATGTTTTCTCTTCTAAACTATTTGCCAGATGCTTATTAGACGTGTTCTTTCTTTTTAAATATTTGTGAATCATTACAAGTAAGAAGTAGAATAAATAACATTCTTGAGACGTACACTTAACGTTTGTGATATTCTTTGGCGTAAATTTCTAAATGAGAATATAAAATTTTCAAATTGTCTTATGTATTTCATTTGAAAAGAATATTTGATATCGAAATAAAATTAGATATACTCGTTAAATATAAAAATGTTTCTCTATTTCTAACTTTTTCAATTCTCTTCTCATCTGAACTCTTCAATGAATCAATTGGTATCAATGTTAGTGGCTCAAAAAGAATGAATTATATATGTATTAATACATAACATGTATTAGTTTAATTAACATTGTTAACGACTGAATTTTTTTTTTTTTTTTTTTTGAAGTTCTTACATCAAGGAGTAGATATTTTTTTTTCTCATGCTAAAATCATAAATAATTGAGAAAACTAATATCATGGCGAAAAAAAAAAACAAATTTCTGTTAAAGCATTTATATTTCGGCAAAGGTGTTGGCATTTATATTTAGGCAAAGCGTTTCATCAAAATTAAAATAAAAACGAATGTTAAAAACAGGGATTGATATGGCGTATTTGATTTTTATTGATTCAATTCTATGATTTGGAATTTCCTGAAAGTTTTTGGATATGAACAATTCTGAAATACATTTACAAAAATGTGAATTTTAACATGCCAAACTTCTTATATATTTAGATTCCTCTTGTGGCTGAAACCCTAAAACGTAGATTGTCTTGCAATTCCCTCCAAAAGTTCAATAAACGTTCTAATTAGAAATTACGATGGAACAACCTAATCTTCAAGGAGCATATACAAGTACATTAAATCTCAAATATCGATCCACACATCACGTAGTGTTTAAAAACTGGAAAATATGATTAATTTGCGTTGAAGTAATTAAGTATATGAACTCATAACAGTTTTACTAAAAACTGGTTTCGAATCGGATCCCTTAATGGAAAAAAATTCTTCTTGAGAAGTTTATGAACTATATTAATTAACTGACTTAATCCATTCACACTCTGATTTACTTTCTTTTGGGTATTTAACATTAATACCAAGTTTGCTCTGCTGCGAAAATTATTGAATATGGAATTTTTTGACGATTATGCATCATGTAATGACAGCGATTATGCATCATATAATGAGAGCGTGTAATAATAATTCAGTAATTTCAGTGTTTGAAAAATTTCACATTGGATCCCATTTAAACCTGAAATATAAGTTCCTACCTGATTCTGCCCTGAATTCTAAATTTCAAGCTTGTACTTGGGTAAGGAATATTTTTAACGCCTTGAGACTCGATTTGATTTAAAAAATGCGTTTAAAAACTACAATACGAACAAATATTAAAGACCAGCTGAAATCAATGATTCAATTTCACCTGAATAAATTCCATTAGTTTTTCTCATTTCATTATGTATCTTATAGATAAACAAGATTTCTGTTAATGCTTAATTAAGTTTATGATTCAGATTCATTAAAATCAATGAAATTTGAGGGACTTAGAAAGGTAAATTAAATTAATTGCTTGAAATTCTTAATATTTCTGTCAAATAATAGAAAAAATAATGTTAATTTTTATCAAGGTAATTATTTCCTTTTCAGATGGTTATATAAGTCGGATATCTTATAAACCAAAACAGGTAACAAATGAATTCATAATGTCATATGAGCAAAGATATTTAAAACATTTTCGGATTGAAAATGAGCTTTTGAACAATATTTTTCCATACCGATCTTAAATGTCATACAAAGGAAATAAATTGCTGCTCTCGTCTAATGGCCATTTTAATTTTGCAAACATAATGTTAACCCCTTACCTGCCGAGGAAAACTTACGAGATACGCTCCCCAGTGCCACCGTTTTTCATACAGGCGCGCGTAGTTTATGCGGTGTATTGGAGTTAGAGGTGCGTTTTGCAGCATAAAACCTTTTTACTTTCACAGAAAAAAGAAAATGAAAAAAAAAAAATATACAAAATTTAAAGTATAAAATAACAGTGTAATCAAATAGATGTTATAAGTTATCTGCTGTGGATATTTCCTAAAACAAGGTTGAACACATAAACCAACATCACATTCATTGCATTGATAGCGAGTTTCACGACGAACTTTTGCTTTTGAACCAACAATACATTTTCTCGATGCATTTTTCTTTGATGGTACTAAGTCCGGAAAGTGTCTACCAGTAAGTCGTAAAGGACAATCGCTTTGTAACTTCTGTCGTTTAGCAGATCGTGGTGTGGTAACATGGAATTTTTCTAATATGCGTTCCACCAAATTCATTCGGAAATCGTAATTGTCAATGTTTGGAAGCTTCTTTTCCCGTAAGATGAAGACATTCCAAATAGCCATATCCAACAGGTGGCGAAATATTGTTATATAATACCTCTTCTGTCTTCTTCTCTTCTGTAAATTTTTTGTATCCAGTTGTACCCAACGTCAGGCGTCTTTCAGAGAATAGTCGCAATCAGAATCCTCTTCATCTGACGTAATATCATATTCCGACGTTTCTGATCCTGAAGATGATGGGAAATAATCATCTAAATCACTCTCATCACTGTCAGACATTTTCGTAAAAAGATCTATTTCGCACAATAAACGAAAACGGAAGCAAAAGAAGAATAAAAAAAGCACGACCTACTCAAACAGAAACAGAAGCAAAACTGCATTCCCGTTTCAGAAAAATCCTCTTTACCAATACCCTACCCCTCTTCTATGAAATAAGAACATCCGTTTCAAACCTTGTTAAGGTCATTTTATGGCATTCCAAGGTCGTGGGAGTAGTTTTCTTTATAGTAGCGTAATGCAAAGGATCGTACTTCGGAAAGGCGTATATATACGACGGCGGCAGTGAACGCATCGGTTGAGTGAGGCGTATATATACGCCGGCGGCAGTTAAGGGGTTTCCAATGGAATTTCTACTTGTTTCTTTAATTTTAAACTCTTAATCTACAATATTTGAATGCAAAAAAGGGCATCCAGAAAATCAAAAAGTAATGCAGGTTTCTTAAAATTATAATTTGTTTTGGGTTTTCTAGTGATAAAAATATTTTGAAGTACTTTCAAAAATTGGGAAGTAAATGTAATTCAACAGAAACTTTCATTTTTTCTTGCTGTTTTGGATCTCAACAATTTTTCCGACAAATAGATAAAATAGACTAAATTTAAGGGCATATGAATGTACAAATCCCATAGGGTTAACGTTTAAACATTCACGAAATCAAAACGTTTAATAGACGGGAATCTTAAGTGATCTTTTTTACAATATAAAATTTAACAATTCTCTTACATAATTTAACCTAAATTCGTTGGATATAAGTTTTTTTTATATGAGCGTAATTTGTTCTTAATGTAAATTAAACCATTTCAGTGAGTTAAAAGTAATTATTATTTATTTGTACATGAAATAATGTTTTCATATGGCAAACTTAAAAATAAAATTTAAAAGTGAGTGTAATAGAGGTGGAATGAAATAAATTATAGGATTCTTAGGTTCAGTTTCTTAGTTTGGAATCTCTTTGAAGCGTGCACAAATAGTCTAGGATTGACATCTTGAAACTCCTTCATTAACAATGACGCAAACACAACTTTCATATCTCAAAACCCCGGGGGTAATTTAAAAAGTACCTGAATTTTGGAAATAGAGAGAGCTTTTAGTGCAAGTTGGTGTTACCATTCTGCGCTATCATGTAATCAAGTGGCATCAAAACGAATTTGATACTGATTCATAAGCTATTTCTTACCAAATCAAAATTAGACTTTACACGCCGTGTATCGAGAATGCTGCACGTTAAATCTGTTGAAGCTACAAGTTTCTTCACGTTTTCGTAGTGTGGAAATTTGAAGAATGATTGTAGGCTCAAGTGTCGTTAGATTTGAAGTTATGAGGTTCCTCGATAACAGTCCTAGTTCTGCTTCTTAGTGTGATATTAATAAATATTTAAACCACATAAAATATTAAAATCAAAATAAAATTCGATTTCGCTTATTGGTCGTCGTCCTTTTTTGTTAAGATGCTACGCCACCGTAGATGGACCTTGTTTTATCATTGCACACCAGAAACCTAGCAATTCTCACATTAATTAATTCCATCTAATGGATTTTCCCCAAATAAGTCTAATATGGCTATAAAAGTTATGAAAACGATTTTTCGGGATGTGAATGGATCATACTCATGGACTTCTTTAGAAAAGGGAAAGTGATCAAGGGACAATACTACAGTGAGTTATTTTATTGTCATTTTAATTCTGCTAATTTTTAATTACCTCGTTATTTCTAGACGTAAGAAATATAAGTATAATTCCTACAAAAGAACTAAGCAACCTTGAACTTTCGAAACGCGTCAATGTTTTAGTCATGAAGTTTTGTTTTCAAAAGAATGACCAGCTTATCAAATGAGAAAGCTGATGTTTTAAAAGCCAGTCGAAATTAAACTTAAATAAGTGGCATACTATATAAAAATGAACAAAATATATGCATTTCAACATATTTATGTTAACAGGGTGAGATATAAATTTTTTAAGATTCATCAGCCACTAAGAATGTTATTCGGTACATTAATTTAAAAGCACAATTTCCAAGCAAAAAGAAAGAGGCCTTTTAAAAGCGAAAGGCTGCGATCAGCTGAGGGTAATAATTTATAAAAGGGAATATTTATACACTCTGAAGAAGAAAAATGGAAATAGCATACAAAAAATCGACTAGACGCTGTTATTTACTAAGAGAAAAATATCGTACCGGTAATATTGATTTTATTATTTTTTTCTTTCCAAAATTCTTTTAAGGTACAAAATTAATTTTGATGAAGAAATCAGAGGATGAATCTGAGGACGAACCTGAGGACGAACCCACACATAAAAACTTAATAATTAACGTTATTATTACATTTTAAGAAAAGTATAAACAGAACGATGATGAAAATGACGAGATTCGGTGTGCTAAGTCAGGAAATATAAGTAAGAGGTAAAAGTTTCATTCACATAAGAAATGCAGTCACACTCAAAGAGTGAATATCAATAAAATTAAATATTTTTCTTAGACTTTTGAGTTTTATGTACAGTACAAATGTGTTGATTAGGATAGTGTGAAATCAGTCAATTAACCAGCGTTGAAAGCCCCTTTATGCTGAAGAAATATTTATTCGACATTCTTTTAAATATCTCATTTTTGCAAGTGTTTGTAAATGATTTCAGTTGAATGAGAGAAAATTTATTGGTAAGTGCATTGGTAGGCAGTATATTGATTTATTTGTGTTTCTGTAAGAAGAATATGTAATTTTTGAAGTCACACAATGAACAATTTGAAAAAATACAACCATTACGTACTGTACTTAGCGACAATTTTATACAGTTATTATGCGTCAAACAATTTATTAGATATGCATAGAACTTACCAATTGTTTATTTTTTCCCAATAATTATGTTCGATATGTAAATTCATACTAAATAGTCTATCGATATTCAAATGTATAACAATCTACCTTCGTAATCCATAGTGGTGATGTCAAACGTGGAAAGCGACTCGTGGAAAAAAACTAAAATTAAAGATAGTACCTCGGAGATCGTGACCCTAAGGCATACAAAGCAGTTGTAGATTCCACAACCCCTACAAAAATATTAATACTGAAAAAGATGAAATGTGTTGGTCGCATTGAGAAGAGAATGGAGGCATGATTGCGAGCGCTGAAACGTAAATGGAAAGGCACAAAGCTTGAGGACAAAAAATCTGCATGCGGCCGTAGTGGATTGACAGACGTAGAAATGGACAACTGCAAAGATATTACGGTTTTGCCATTAGAAACAACTCAGAAACCTTGTCGATTATGAAGAGGGCTGTATGCTCAATTTTTATCATAAGCTTTCAACAGATTCTGATCCACAACACGGTCTTTGCCCCACAAGTGACGATTCATAGTGTAGATATAATAGAGCCATAATTAAAGGAGAACAATATAAACACAAACATAACTTACCTGTTGCTGTTACGAATTATATTAAAAAAATATTTAGAGAAATGTCAAGTCCTAAACTACTCTCTAGATGATAGAACCAAAGAAGCTAGATTTAAAAAAGACTATTAAAATGTAGACAAGAAGATGATCTAGCATATCCAAGTAATCCAAACTTTGGTGCTGTGGAATGCATTAGTAAATGGTAAGATTTTACTCAAAATTGCATTTTCTCAAACATTTCTCAAAGGAAGGAACATTTTTAAGAATCCTACTTATCTTATAGCTTTGAAATTTAGTGCATGTATTACTAGTACATAAAGGAATAATTTAATGAAAGATTCTGTCAAAAAAATGTTAGAGGTTGAAATGTACACAAATTTTCTTTGTTTTTTAACTTTTCACATTTTTTACATGTTTAAAAAAATAATTGAATTTTTTTTAAAAAAAACTCTGATTAAAATAATAATAAATATACAATAAATAAACACAAAAATCTGATAACTGTACAACTAGTCAATTTTTTAAAAATGTTCCTTAAAGTTGGTCATTTTTATCATTATGGAGATAGGAAAAATACTGCGAGAAGGGACCCCCTTAATTTGTTACTCGTTCAGTCACTTCTGACAGAAACATGTGTTTGCTTATACATACTGGTTCAATACTAGTCTCGTATCATTGACTACACTGCAATACAGAGTGCCTGATGATCAAGGCTTTCGGTACCTAATAACACCTAAATATACTTTTAGTTTTAAAATGTTAGTTTTGCCTTAACAATCTTCCGATCACATGTAAATCTAGAAAGTACCCAGAGGAAAACTAGGTTTTAGAACTTAAGAGACAGAGAAAAATCTTAAATTCTTAATTCTTAACATGGCGTAGTTAAAATAATTTTAGCTCTCTTATTTGAGCACTGTTATTGATGAACACTATCGATAGTACTGAAATAACGAAAATTAAAATGCCTCAACCATGAATAAAAAATTTAGAGTTTTATGGTCCGAATAGTGTGGAAGTTAAGAAACGGGGATGCCTCTTACGATATGTATCTGTCATTTGACATCGGTTTAAATGACGAGTCCCTCGTCAGTCGCTTAAATGTTAATTCTAGTACGACGTTTATAAAGAGTCAATCAATCAATGGAGTTTTATAGCTTACAGGCCGTAGATGTGAAACCCAAAGTCTTAATCTCATTTTAACTAAATTTAGGCGAATTTACTCTAAATTTAGTTTTTATAATAGAGGTTTTATATGACGAGGTGTAGAAATTTTTATAAATGAGATATCGTGATCTGTCCTTAAAATTGTGAGACCTGGCACGAATGGGCAGATATATTTGACGTTTCTAGTTTTTTTGTTGTACTGAATGGTTCCGAAAGAAATTTTATATTTCTGCCCTACACTACTATTTCTCCAAAAGACCGCGCTGGAAAAGTAGTCATTGTTATGAGTTCTAGGCAGCATTTTTGTTTCCGTCGAATTGTGGATTCGAGTCCTGATGCTACTGAAGACCAACCATGTGACGAGGCTGATGCACGTTAAATCTGTTGAAGCTTTAACTTCTCCCATGGGCGTATTGTGTGGAAGTGTGGAGAGGCGGCGCCAATGGGTGTCATCTTCGTCACTTGAATGAAAAAAAAGTTCCGTCACCGATAGCCATCGAGTTGTTCTTTGAATTCCGAAGTTAATAAGCCATCTGTTAATTAAAGTTTAAAAATTTCAGAGTTTATTGACAACTCAGATGTCGTCATTGTCTCTTGACTGTGAATAAAAATTACTACGTACCTTGCCAATACGAAGACGTGTTACTTCTAAGCATGACGTTTATAAGTAATCAATCTTTCAAGAATTCAATAAGGCACATCCAAAACGCCTCCTCATTTTGTACTGCGGACAAATGACGAATCGTCTTCTGAGCTAGATCTCCACTCTTCATATATTTTTTCCCACATTTTTATATTCTTATACATGACAATTCCTTAATGGAATATACATCTGAAGTTAAATCATCAAAAGCTAATTTTTATGATCAGAACTTTTCTTTTTTTTAAAAAAAAATCTTTCTTACCGAAAGGATTCCATTGTAAAGATCGGCTGACTTTTCAATTTTTTCGAAAGCAATAGAAAACAGATTATTTTTCGAGATCGAACAACAATCGATTCTTTCCTCCTTTCCGTTTCTAAATCATGTTGATCCGTGTTTTTGATGGTACAGAAGGCTTCGTTCTTTCGATCGTTCCTTTTATTTTCAAAAATCGTTGAATTCGATTCAACAAATGCATTTAATTCATTCCTACCTCGGATTGTGTGCATGGTCATTATTTCTGCTCGTTTAATTATCATTTGCAGATAGTTAACACTTTTGTCAGTTTATTTCTTTTTCTTTTCTTTTCTAATTATGGATGAAAAAGTTTTTTCTTCCTATTTTGGAGGTGAGCGTTCATTTGGAGCACATAAATGTTTCTAATCTTCATTCAGTTACTTTCGTTCTACATTGAAGTGACTTTTGCTAACGTAAATGGCATGTATCAAAAATAGTATAAGGATATTTTTAAATAGATGTTTAGCATTTCTAGCTAGGATAGTTCTAAAAATATTATTCAATCTTTTATTGAATTTGATAAGTTATTATTTGATACAGTTCAAAATACTATGCATCGTTCAGAAGCACAGTTACCAGACGATATATAGCATGTATATCAACTGTGCAGTAAGCTATGTGTGATTCCTTAAAGGTAAAGAAAGGCCTTAGCCCACTGTTACTTTTAAGTCATATGTTATATGTTCCATTTTATTACTTCTAATCTCGTAATAGCTACAAATATCCTATTAGTTTTTAAATAAATTTTACAATCCTATTAATTTTAAACTATAATTAACTACCTTATGAATTAAGTTCATATTTCAATCACATATTAATTTTGGATTTCACACACACACACACACACACACAAACAAACACACACACACACACAAACACAAACACA